>JAGFPH010005371.1:69908-89885 GCA_018207615.1 Philaenus spumarius
GGGGGGGTTGGGGGGATCAAAGTTATTAAAAAACGATTTCTTCAAAACTACCAAACGGATTGGAATGAAATTTGGTGTGTAGCTTCCTCTAGGGCCATAAGTGTTCACTAAAAAAGGATTTTAAAAAATTGGAAATTTTAGGGGGGTTTGGGGGGTGAAAATAACTAAATCACGATTTCTCCAAAATTACCGAACAGATTGGAATGAAATTTGTTATGTAGCTTCCTCTAGGGCCATAGGCACTCGCTAAGAAAGGGTTTAAAAAAATTCTAAATTTTAGGGGGGTTTGAGGGGATTAAAGTTATTAAATAACGATTTCTTCAAAACTACCGAACGGATTGGAATGAAATTTGGTATGTAGCTTCCTCTAGGGCCATAGGTGCTCACTAAGAAAGGGTATAAAAAATTTCGAAATTTTAGGAGAGGTTTGGGAGGATCAAAGTTACTAAAATCATAATTTCAGATCTTTTGTTATTATGACAATAGTGCTTTTATTATTTAAGATCTATATATATATAAAAGCCAAATACCACTCACTAACTAAACACTTAAAAAGGATACAATTACGTTGAAAATACCAACTACCATGGGCAACGCCGTACGGGTCAGCTAGTAATGTATATAAATACAAAATTTTAAACAAATAGGCCTATAGTTTTATAACCCTTATAATTGTACACATTTACTGAGATAAAAATCCCCGTCAGCATGGTTAGGTAGGCCTAGATAAAGTCTGTTGTTTTTTAAAATGGTATTTTTTTTAATGATGTATTTGTGATGTGTATCTAATTAATCTGCCTGTGATTTTTCACGGGGAGCTTTCTAGCAGTATTATAAAAACTAGACAAAATATTACAAAAACACCAAACAAAGCAGAAACTTCCTTGTGTCCACCACCACACAGTTGCAACAGGTTGATCACAAACACTTGATTTTAGAATTTATTTAAAACCGACAAAATGCATTTTGTTCTGGCACACTGTTACTAATGATAAAAATAGTTTTTCTACAAGTTCTATCTATTTCCGTATCTTGAAATAGTCCCAAATATTTGCTGCCAAGCTAGCAGAGTTCAGCAATCCATAGATACAGTAGCTAAAATTTGTTAGACGTACTTCAAATGACCACTAATTTACATAAATATAAACATTTACTTGTTTTCACTATTCTGTGTTTGTTTGTTTCCAGTTACCACGTTGCTTATGTTTGCACATTCCTCGCACATCAGTGGGACCGTTCGGCACACCGTTTAAACGTCAAGACATTGTAGATTTCCCTGAATTCATAACAATGGATCCGTATACACGAAATAATAGAGTAAGTACCGACAACAGCTAAACAAACGTTTGTAATGAAATTACATTAATTTGCTGGTAAAATTTTGTTCTAAAGTTCTGGACTATGTTTCGATATTGTTTGATTATGGCTGACTCTTTATCAATGAAACGTGTGTGCTTGTCACTAATTAGCCTAATAATTAGCCTAATCTTATGTAAATAACTAATTTGTAACATCTTTATCAAAAAATAATTTATTATCATTTGAAAAAGTATCGATGTATAAAGGGTTTCATTAAAAAATAGATTCATTGAAATTGCTGCTGATGATTGTGCAAATACAAATTTGTATTACAGTACGACCTCGATAATTCGACACTCGATAGACCGGCAGACCCAATAGTTCGGCATCCATCATCTTGAAAATTGGGACTCGTTAAAAATGGCAGTTTTTGTAATTATTAAGTGATTTAAGCCCGGTCTAAACGTTCTGTTGGATCCACATCCATCAAAAACTGTGTGTAAAAATCTACTGCTCAATAAATTGTCCAAAACAAACATTTCGATCAACATTTCTTCTAAAAATCGAACCGATTCAAAACAATGTGCTCTCGTCGTCCTTTAAAAACGTTCCCGGTTAAAGGGACCGTTTAACACTTTCGTTGCTGACAGTATTTTGTTTTTGCTGATTTCACTTAATTAAGATTATTTGAATAAATTGAAGTCTTTAGAAAAAGATACACGAAATTTCTTGTAATAAAACCGCTTTGCACGGTTTGTAAGTGAAAGGGGTTCAAAGAATTTGTGACAGGCTGGAGTAAAAATAGTAAACCCCCTCCACGTACTGTATAACGCAAGCCAACAACAAAGGGGAATGGAGTCGTCCCTACCTGATTCCCATCAGTTAGCGGCAATCTCTCTACGCAGTTATTGTTACTTAGTTTAAACATGTAATTTACATGTCTACTCTATATATACTTGCGTGTTGTAACAACTCTTTAACAACCCAATAATAATAATATATATGAATATATAGTACATGTGCGTTTATTTATAGTTTATTCAATGTTTAAACCATTTTAAAGGAATACCTCGAAAATCCGGCATCACCGGATCCCCGAGTACGCCGGATTATCGAGGTCTTACTGTATTTCGGCCTTTACCAAATGCATGGGCGAGACAATTTAAGAACATGTTATTTAGGAAGGGTGGAATGTGATGAAGTATTTTGGTATAAATAGCAACAGTTTAAGCTAGGGGTGTAAAAGATTGACTTTATGAATTCGAGTCAAGAAACAAGATGTTGTTTTTTAATAAAGAAAATTATCGAGAAAAAGACAAAACAAGAGAAATTATCATTGTTTAGGGTTAGAAGCAAGTGAGAAACGAAAATTTATTAAATACAATTTATCGACAAAAATGAGAAATAGTTTTTTTAGAGACAAGAATGAACTAAAATTTGAATCGAGAGTTGAGAGCAAGAAATATCAATTACTTTTTACATCATCGAAAGAAAATAATGTATATGGGGAGTAATTATTTATAAGTTAACCTTCTTTTGATTTGATATTGCTCCTACTTTTATGAAAGATATTACATATTAATGCATCTCATAGATATCTACTTTTACAGTGGACTATTGATTAATAAGCCTTTACTCTACATGTTAATTTTTATATAAAGGCTTTCATTTACGTAATTAATTAAAATTATTTCTTTTACTGAAAACCCGAGGTTATATAAAAGTTATAAGTTATTTCTCTTCATTGTCAAAGTATATAAATAAAAACAGAACACAGTTTCTCATAAAAAAACGTTTAATAATTCAAACGCGTTTCGATGACCAAGTCATCATCATCAGTGATGGTTGTAACACTGACAGCCATGTAACAGAAATATTATATGATGACAATAAATTAACAAATTCCCATAATGTCTAAAGCATAGAGGTTTGGTCTAAATAAAATAAAGGACGCAATATATATAATAGTAAACATTTATAATTCTTGCATACATATAAATTCTTTTGTGACGCAAAACAATTAAAGTAAAATCATTTAAATAAAGTAAATAAAGTAAAAGGCAGACTGTTAGTAAATGAAAGCAGACTTAAAAAATATATTAATCAATAAAAAGTATGTAACGTGTGTGAACTGTATAAGAAGTTATTCTAACAAGTAGTGCGATTGAAGCAGTGAAATCCTAGGTAAAAACAGTGCAACGAATAACGCAGTGAGTAATAATGGCCATAGGACATACATTTTTCAGTCTGCAATTATAAAATTTTTGATTGTTCTAATAAGTAACTTCTTTTGATTTTTATTGCGTCATATACCAAGCTAGGCTTGACTATACTTTGTACAGATTTGTATATAATTGATTTGTTTGTTTGTTTCTTGTAATGTTGATATATTCTGTTGTAAGTAATCACTTTTTTAATATGTCTGAGTAAAAGCCTTGTTGTTCCGCTACAATGTCTTAGACTCCTTTATTTAGCCACGTACATCCACAAGTCATTACTTTGCAGCCAAGTATTCACCCCTGAGAAAATTAAATTAATATAATAAATCGTTAATAGTAATTGGTAATTATAGATAGATAAATGCATAAGTATTAATGGAGCATAAATAGAGTTATATGTGGATTATTATGATTATTATTTTTTTTTTTATTTGAGTTAAACGAAGGTGATATCAAGGTTTTTATGAGTAAGGTGTAAGGTGAATTAAGGTAAGGTGGAGCATAAGGTGTAATTCTACGTTGGAGTTAGAGGAGATACATGATGTATGGTGATTTTTAGTAAATGGAGGTAAAGTGGTAAGAGGTGTTTCTTGGTGGTTAAAGGTGTATTATGAACGACGATTTCTTGTGTATTAAGGTGAATAAGTAAATGAGGTGAAGGAGAGGTGATAATTATTAGAAAGTAATCCACATATAGCATTTTTTATTATTTTTTTTTATTTTTTTTTTATTTTTGAAACTTTTACCGAACCCCATTTTTTTAACACTTATACTTATATAAATATTTTTATTTTTGTAACCATCAGTTACATGGTTACAAACTTATAACTGATCACTGATGATGATGACTTGGTCATGTAACACTAACAGCCATGTAACAGAGAAACTACACGATAAAAAATAAATCAGCAGTTTCCCATAGTGTCTAAAAGCACAGAGGTTTGGTCTAAATAAATAAAATGACGCAATACTTATATAATAATAACCATTTATAATTTTTATATATATATAAATTTCTTAATGACGCAAAATAATTACAGTAGAATCATTTTTTTTTTGTAAATAAATAAAAAAATACAAGCAGACTGTAAAAGTAGGTAATATAAAAGCAGACTTAAAAAATATATTAATATATGAACGTATGTAAAGTGTGAAAACTGTATAAGAGATTTTTCTTCAACGAGTAGTGCGTTTAAGGTGAACGGTGTAAAGAAACAGTTTATAAAGACAAACAATGGTTAAATTATAAACAGTTTAACAATATAAAAAACAATAACAAAGTATGACACAATTTCAGCATATGTATCAAGATACAAGAATAGTAAGAAACTCCATATATGATGAGCGTGGAAGCAATTCCAATACAGAAGGCTTGGCACCAATTGACTACGTGACAAATTGCACGAAACGAAGCAATGGGCAACGTTAGAAAACGTTGTGGAACGAGAACAGAACTAACAAGATGGCGTAACAGTCAGTGTGTGTTGTTAAAGGCCGGTGATGAAGAATTCATGAAAAATGTAGTTTTTTCTTCGAGATGGCGACGAATGTTGTCATAAAGTAAAGAGAAGATACTTTGGAGTTGGTGTAAGCTTGAGAATTAAAATCGATGGTGTGAATTGAGTGATATTTGGATTTATAACTTGACCATGTGCTTTGACAAAAAGACGCGCGATATGTTTTGAGATACTTTGTGTAAATTGTGTTAACAACGAAAAATCCTAGGTAAAAAAACAGTGCAACGAGTAACGCAGTAAGTAATAATGGCCATAGGACACATTTTTTAGTCTGCAGATATAAAAATTTCAATTATTTTAAAAAGTAACTTCTTTTGATTTCTATTGCGTCATATCTTGAACTAGGGCTGACCAAACTTTGTATAATTGTAAATAGTTAATTGATTTGTTTGTGTAATTGTTTTATGACGTTGATATTTTTTGTTGTTGTAAATATTCATTTTTAATTATGTTTGAGTAAACAAATGGTTGTTGCCACAATGTCTTGAATTTCTTTATACAGCCACGAACATCCAACTAGCTTGTACTCTAACAGCCAGGTTTCCACCCCTGAGGAAATTAAATTAATTAATAAATGTTTTTACAGTAATTGATAATTATGAATAGATATATGCAAACAGAGCATAAATGAGGTTATATGTGGATTATTACAAATACTATGATTATTATTATTTTTTATTACTATTCTGTGAGTTAAGTGAAGGTGATTTTAAGGTTATGAAAGTAAGGTGAGTCAAAGTAAGGTGGAGCATAAGGTATTATTCTACGTTGAAGTTAGGTGAGATATGATATGGAGAGTTTAGGCAAATGGTGATTTTATTATTGAAGTAAGGCAATAGGCCTAAGAGGTGTTTTAATGATTTAAGGTAGGCCCTATTATATGAGCGACGACTTTTGGTGTTAAGGTGAATAAATGAAGGAGATGAAGGAGAGATATTAATGGTTGTTGAATAATCCACATATAGCATTTTATTTTTGATTTAAAAACATAATTTTTTTATTTTTTGAAATTTTTACCGAACCTCATTTTTTTTAACACATTATACTTAAATTATTTTTATTTTTGCAACGCCTATCGTTGCAGTCATCGAAACGCGTTTGAATTATTAAACGTTTTTTATGAGAAACTGTGTTCGGTTTTTATTTATATACTGTAGTGTTATTTCTCATAAGTCCAGTTCAAGTTTAAATTTTACTGTCAAAGTAATTTAAATAAGATATTGCGATATCCTAATCACTTCCCTGTTTAGTTGTTTGGACAAAATCTGTTTTCTTTTCATTCCAATGTAACATTTTAAGTTTTATAACTTGAGATTTTAAAAATGTATCAAGAAATTTAGGGAAAAGTGCAATCGAGAAATGAATTTTATTCTTGACAACGAGATGGAGACGTTATTGAGTTATTTCTTGTTACCGCTCAAGAGTTGTTAAGATCTCGCACACTCTTAGTTTAAGCTAAACACTATACATTTTAAGCTGGTGCGGTAGAAAAGTTTTAGCAAATTCTACTAAATACATAGATTAATCCTGGTGTTTTGTTTCAGTTAAAGCAGCAGAGGGTAACAGTTGATGTAAATTCTGACCCACCATCATTACCTGGCTTGGAGTAAGTTACAGATACAATGCTCATATATTGCTTAAGTTTATCGAATAAGCTGAAACCCTTTGCACTTGGATGGCCTTACTTGACCCTTTGTGCATCATCGGCATGGAATTGTTTGTTAACTTCTATTTTGAGTTAAAATGTTATGTTATGTCTATTCCAGCGTGCAACCTGCAGAAAATTTCTACACTGGGTTTTTGTTTTGAGGTCCCTGTATCCCAAAACTATAATCAACTTAAAAGTTTATATGGATATAAATGGTGTCCAGCTTTGATTGTCCAAAACTTTATGGGGGGTCAACTAAAAACAAGCAAATAATACAAAATAACATGTGTCCTATCTGTTTTAAGACAAATTCAACGATATATGGTTTTTAATAATTGAGTCATAAATAATGGAAATAACTCAGATTTAGTGGTTGAATGTAGGGCTATCCGGGGCTGATGGTTGCAACGCTTTTGCCTTAGCCCCACGTTGGGAAAGCCATTTGCAACGATTTGTAAGATTGTTAAATTAAGGTTAAATAAAGAAATAAAAAAGAGTTAAACTAAAGCTTCACGATTAAAAGTAAAGGGTAGGGAAAATGCATAGGACATGAGTCGGTTCAATATTTCATAAAGGCAGACAAAATTTTAAAAGTAAATTTAATTATTAATTTGAATAAATGTAAAAGGCAGACAAGTATTAAAAGTAATTATTATATTCACTCTATATGTGAGTTTGAAGAATGAACAGTTTATGCAATGACTTTAAGACGCGGAAAGTATAGGCTACGAGTTTCGAGACACATTTAGAAAAGCAACGTCTACACCAGCCTAGACGAGATAAGAAGCGAACACCTGCAAGCTATTTCTTAGAAAAATGGTATACGTGCGATTCAACTGCAAGATCCAGAAAGAACGCACAGCTAGCAACCCAAAGATATGACGCAACTTTGAACATCTGTAGGTGGTCTGACGTTTCTGAGCGGTGGAGAAAGACGCTAACGTCACTTGTCAACTAGAGTCCAAGCGGTGAAGATGCTTGAAGTGTTGCGCGCTGCGCATTATTAAAAAGTTTAAATATGTAACATTTATTGTTCATCAAGTCGTAAAGGATGTTGTTTTTTGTGAACTGATTTGAATTTTACGAGAACTAATAATTATCATTGACGATGGTGTACACTAGGATCGGCGAACTTTTCTAAATAAATAAGTGATAGTAAATCGAACATGAACTAGGCTACGGAAGTGTTGTTGCGCGTGCGAGTCGCGAGTGGGGTTTTCTTTTTCTTTTTTAAATTAATTAGTTTATGTGTCTGCCTTTTACGTAAGTATTAAATATCTATATGTACCATATATATTTTTTTTTTATTTAAATTGATTGATTTATGTTATTTGTTTGGCTACATTTTTAATCAAAATGATTTATAAGATTGTAAAAATTCTTTTTGTAACTCGATATAAAAGAACCATGCAGGGCTAAAGCGGCCAATAAAAAATCAGTTGTTATGTGAACCATTATAGTTTAATTTCACTATCCTATATTCCAGCGAGTACTTGTTCAGGAACTCCACGATCCTGAGATGTAAGTTGTAAAAAGACAACAGGTAAAGAAAACTAGTATAGGCTTAACCTAAAAACAATATTTTATTAATTATTTTTAACAAGTTATATTAAATTCATTTTTCATTTTACATTTTTATATTTTTATAACGCCTAACGTTATAAACGATTTGCAAATTATAATCAGTAATACAAAATTTTATTTTACAACGAAATTTTTCTAAGTCCAAATTAAAAATTAATTCAAAAATCGATAATATGTGTATTTAAATTTTATTTTCATTTAAATTTACTGACAAATTTTAATAATTATCAATTTGCCATCAATTACCACTTTAAAAACCCAACTTTCCAAAAATATTTAACTCTAACCTCAAATGTTTGTTTACTTTAGAGGTTATACCAATGTTTTTCACGTATGATCGATATTTAGGCTCTCTGACGTCACACAATCTTATTACGTATTCAGCAATCTGTGCCTTGCAAATCTTGAACATCTATGATTCACCACAGATGTTCAATCTTCGCGCCATTCCTACATTAGCCGCGTAAATTAGGTATGACGTCTTTCTTTCATCTAAGGCCTATTTTGAGCAATTTTTTGTTAAATTTTCACTTTTTCAAAATTTTCTTGGAAATTGGGGTTCGTCTGGCTATTCTAGTACTTACTTGGCATGACCGAGGCAAATAAATGAAAACTAAGACATGTGATGGCAAACTCTAAAACTTTACTCACACATCATTTTTTTTCTTTCATACACGACATAAAAAAATAATACAATAGACAAATTTTACAATTTTAAATCAATTAAAAATATTTTAGCAAAGAGAGACTGTTTAGACTATAAAATGAACTAAACCCCAAATGAAATAAAAATATGAAAGTATAAAGCCTCTTCTAGCCTAGGCTAGTGTACATTTTCAAAATCGTCCATCCTCCACTAAAAAGAAATGAAAATTTATTTATATTTTTTAATTTTACTACGTTTAAAACAAAATGAAAATTTATTTATATTTTTTAATTTTACTACGTTTAAAACAAAAAATTTTTCTTAAATAATACTTGCGTGATCACTTTTCATCGACGATGAGCTCACTTAAATAAATCACACTTCACTTTACTCGAAGCACATGGTCGTAAAATTATATCCAGTTATATCTTTTAGAATCGATCGAATTTTCGACGAAAAACCTTTGTAAAACATATACTTGCCCTCAGGCCACAATTATTCAACTTATTTTCGCAGATAAATGATATACTTTTGATCAAAAACTCATTTTTTTATATCTAGGACATACTGCCGTACGTCTGGTCAAATTCAACCAACTAACAAAGACTGAAACGTTGCACTACGTTTTTCACTCTTCCAGAATATTGACCGGAAGGAACCAACTTGATCATCGTTCTCTCTGGCATTGCATACTTTCCTAAACCGTGTGCATATATTATATTTTATTATGTGTGCGTTGTGATGTTTACTGTCTTTAAAATAATTGAAACTATTATTACGATGTAATTGTTTTTTATGTTAACTCACTGTTTTTTCTTTTACTTTTTTTTATCGTTGTATTAATTTTTATATTAACATATACACTTTTATTTTATATCAATGTCTCATAGTGTCTATTCTTTTTTTATTATGATTAGCCATTTGTTTGAATTCTCATCATAGGTCAAATTATCATTTTTAATTCTTCTAGAAAGTTCGAATTTGCTTTACAAAAATTTTTTGTTTACTTTATAATTAAAATATTACCCTTTTACTATTTAACATTAAATTGTTTTTATTTATATATTTAGTTATTTTTTAATTTTCCCACTCTCTCTCTCTCTCTCCTATCCTATGAGATACAATTCTACATCTGTATTTGACCAAGTTAACTATTACATACAAATACACTATACGCCTCTTTTTATAATTCTCGTGGTCAGTGGGCACATGTGTTACATGGTGGTTATATTAATGAAATGGTAATAAAAAGTCCTACTAAGAATAAGAAGTGGAGAAAGATTGCACGTGCAGCGGTGAGCCAGGTCAGTCGTTGGATTCTCCCACCTGAACCTTTGTTCTTGTCCGCCTCACAATGACGGCATATATCAAGGCGGTTCTCACCACAGAAGTGCAATGCCAAAGCATGAGCTTCAGCCTCAACTGTATACATAGGATAGCTAGCTTCTCCTCTAATTTACAATAGAAATACAATTGTATTATAGTCTGTCTGATAAATTTAGATATCCCCTCCACTACTAACCTCTGCCGCATCACTGTTCACTGCACTCGTGGTGGGGTAGGCGGAGTGAAGTACACGGTGGAAACAGTTACCCCTCAACCCGCCTAAATATATCAGACAGACTATTAGACCAGGCAAACTAGAACTATTTTGGCCCGAATAAACACATTTTTGCCTACAGCTCCGATTGGTATGCAGTTTTCTGCATCGTGTTCAGAAAAATACCAGGAAAAAAGTCTACAAATGATCAGTTTCGGGAGAAAGCGGAAATGCATCGCTGGTGCATAATTTTTTTTTAAACCTCTAAAAATGGAGGTAAAGCCGTGAAAATCAGTACTCGGGGGGGGGGGGGGGGGGGGTTTGGAGGCGCTGATCTGATTTCTAATCATGCGAAATGCCCCCTGTGTACCAGGGGAGGAGAAAAATCTTGGAATCAATGATTTGCTGGAATCAGAGTTAATCTCGCTCTTGTATTGTACCAGCTGCCGCTCTATTTATGGGGGGATTGGAGCTGAGAGTTGGATAGTAGGGAGCTTCAACCAGTCACCATGACACAAGATGCAGGCTCACCAACAATCATGAAAGTGTTGCCTGCCAAATGTCATGTAAGACTTGTTTAGGCACCCCCATATGCTCAAAAAATTTAGGCAATATGGATACCAGCGACGACAGTGAGGAAGAAGTCGACAATGATAAAGGCGGCTTATAAATAATTTTGGAAATCATGAATTGTGTATATGAGAATTTTTTATTTTATACATTACGTATATTTGTATTTACTATTCCAGATTTTAGTTACTAGTACAGAATAAACAGAATTTTTGGAAAATGTATGAATTTATTCTTTCTCTTTCACTTTGAAAATTGTATGTCTTCTCCGTTTCATAAAATATTATGCATATCGCCCCCTCCAAAGCCCGAGGGCATTTCACGTGGTCAGAATTGAAATCAGCGTCCCCAAAAACCCCCGAGAATAAATTTTAAAGTCTCTGTCGCAACTTCACAAATTCCTTCCTCCCCATCGCCATCCCAGAGCCCTCCCGGTGCACCATGGACATATCGCATGATCAGAAATGAGATCACCCCCAAAAACCACCGAGAGGAAATTGTCAAGTCTCTATTGCAGCTTCACAAATTTCCCCCTTCATCGGCCCCAATCGCTCCCCCTCCCCCCAGAGCTCTCCCGGTGCATCGGGGGCATTTCGCATGGTCAGAAATGAAATTAGCGCCGCCAAAAACCCCCCGAAGGGGAATTTTCAAGTTTCTATCGTAACTTCAAAATTCCCCCCTCCCCCAGAGGTGCACCGAGGACATTTCGCATGGTCTAAATGAGATCAGAACCCCCAAAAACCCCTGAGTTTCGATTTTTGCGGCTTTTCTTCCATTTTTAGAGGTTTCAAAAAAATTATGCACCTGCGATGCATTTCTGCTTTCTCCTGAAACTGGTCATATGTAGACATTTTTCTGAACACAATGAAGAAAACTTCATCCAAATCGGAGCTGTAGGCAAAAATGTATTTATTTTTCAATACTTTGCCTGGTCTATATAGACAATATGTATGTCTATTTGTATTCAAGTGTTTTGTTTTGTCCACAGAAGCTGCCTCCATCTCTACAGATTAAAAGCAGTGATAGTGCATCGAGGTAGTGTTGAACGAGGACATTTCGTTACCTTCAGACGAGGACCTTTACATTCAAACACCAGACACAGGTCTAGTCTTAGTAACAGGTAAAGGCCTGTCTGTGCTTGCCCTCCGAGTGTTATCGCAGACAGTAGTCCTGTGTCATCTGATGGCCTAAACGATTTGATTAAACAAAATTGCCGATATTTTTGCCGTATACGACCGCCTTGTAGCTTTTTAATTTTAACAAATCAAGTTTTGTTCGTACTGCTGAACTAGACATTTATGTTTTATTTAATTTTTCACATAATTTTGGATTGACACCTTTGATTATTAGTAATGTTTGATTAATTAAAAATCTACGACTACAAAATATTATATAACTCGTACAAAAAAATCTAGTAACAATGCAAGTACTCATTTTGCTTTAAGCAACTGCTTCATTATAAGTTTATAAATCTATACTTCCATTTGCTTTATGGGTTCTTGAGGAAGTTTAAATATGCCAGATACTTTTAATGTACAGTAGATTGTCTTTAGAAATGCATCCATGACATTTTCAAATTATTGGGGATGACACCCCTCTTTCCATGGCGACATCGCTGTTTACAATATAAAATTAAGTTTAAAAAAAAGTTTCTCAGGCTGTAACAGCAAAACAATTTGAGTTTTAGATATATGTTAACCCTTTGCACTCGGATGGCCAGTACTGCTGGCCACATGCTATTCCCAGTCAGCTCTGAATATTTTACGCATTAGACGTCCTCACAGCTCGGATGGCCAGCCTGATTGGCCGCTTACGATACTGTTGTCAGCTCTGCCGCTAATTTGACCTTGCGGCGTCAACAGCTCTGAATTATTTTTCACTACAATCTGAAATGTTGTTAGTGGTTATTTATTTCTTGTTTAACAAAATCGTGGGCTTTTAGTAAGTCTTTTATTTTGCCATACAATAAAGTAGATATATTGTTATCGGTGAGTTTTTGTTTTAGCTGTAAATATATAATTATAATATATTTTAATGAATAAAATAAACCATTGGGTCCATTGTATACAACTTATCTAACAACAGTTTTAGGTAATTTAAAATAAAATAAAATTAAGAACTTGTTAACAAAAAAAAAAAAAAAAAACACTTAAAACCTATAATAAACTAATTAACTTTTGTTGTATTAAATTACTTCAAACTTTAAAAACACTAGCCTAGACCACCGCAACGTAAAACTAAACTGTTGGTTAGGTTTTAATGTAATGAATATTCCTACGTTTTGATACAACACAGACCAGAAAAAAAGCGGGAATTAATTAGATTAAAATTTGGACTTTAGATTTCAGCACAATCCAGACAAAATAAAACTGCTAAAAATAAATTAATGCAGATCATTTGTGTGGCCAGTCCTGCTGGCCATCCGAGCTGATAGGAACGTAATTTGCAAAAACAATTCAGACTTGATAAAGACTTGAAAGAAGCACTACTGGCTATCCGAGCCCAGAGGACTTTTATTAAAAATCCTACCAGAGTGCAAAGGGTTAAAGCCAAATAAAATAGATTTTGAAGTAAGTATGGCTCCAAATCAGCCTATAACGATGTAAATGATCTTGGTTTTCTCACGGCCTACAATATTATCCAAGGTCTGCCTGGTCCCAATTACTTTAAATAATCAAGGTGTAATATTGTCTGTGGTAACACTCCAGCTAAAGTTCCCTTATGCTTGGGTGTACATAGTTTGAATGTTCTTGCATGTGATGCTTACTTCAATAACTTTGAGTGTTGCATGCATAGCACTCCAGCAGCGTGCTTTTAGTTTAATTAACTATAAAGTTGTAATAATATTGTGACCTGTTACATATAGGGATGGCAAATGTTTTTGGAATATCAAAATACCGTGCTTTCAACATCATGCAAGGTCATGTATCGATACTAAAAAATATCAATATATTTGTATTCGATACATCGAAAGAAATTGGATACATTTTACAACTTGACCATTTCTCAGATATTCTGAATGATTTAGGTTTTTTAATAAAATATCCTAAAAAAAGTTTTTTAAGAACAGATAATTCATTTGCAATGGAAGATAACATAAATTTTATTGTTAATGCTGCTGTCACATATATTATTTCTCAAGGCCATTTTTTTGTCGGTACGCCATAACTTCCTTAATACATCATCAAATTACATGAATGAGGCATCATTTTAAAGCTTTCCTTAACCGCTACACCGGAAAAATATACAAAATACAATTATACGGAAAAAAACGAAATAAAGAATCCGAAAGTAACAGTGATGTAAGATCAAGTAAGTTGTAGGGATATTTTCCTGGTGTTGGCAACACTGATGATAACAATACCCAGCTGGAGAGCTGCCGTAACGCCACTACATTGCTATTTTTTAATTAATTGTAAGCGTGGTTATAAACAGTATTGTGGATACACCAATTTGTTGTTGTTTACCTTCTGCAAGTTGGTAAGTTGTTTAAAATTAAAAATACATAATAACAATAACAAAATTATTTCTCTTTAACATGGATTTAAATTATTAAACACTGCTAGTATAATTATAATAAGGTACCTATATCTATAACTCTTATTTCTTTTTGCAAAGTATTGACTTCTACGGTAGTTTTTTAAGACAGTAGGCTCTTTCTATAACGTTATTGAAGGGACCAGACAATTTCATCGTTATAGAGAGAGATCGTTATAAAGAGAGATTATTAACAAAACTGATTTTAAAAATGATGTACAGCTCAGTAATGCAGGTTTATTAATAAGACTCTGTAGAATAATAATATACAGTATATATTTTCAAACAGTACAGTAATTATCATTAGAATGTCAAATTGATTAACTAAACCAATAAAATTATGACCAATATGCTATATGGATACACAAAAACTACAACAATCAAATGAAAAATAAAATTACAGTATGACATACTATACACCATTGTACATTGAATACATACCAAATATTTAATGAAAAAAGTCTTTTAACGTAGTTTGCCGTTTTTTCGTCTTCCATAGCAATGACCTTACTTTATCTTGAAAACATGAAACATCCTCTGTTTCTACTGGATCATCTTCGTGGTGGGTGGAGGATTTTAGTTGCCTCCAAGGCCTGTTGAGGAGTTGGGACTGGTTCTGGCTCTGGATCAAATTCCTTTTGGTCACTGTCTTCATCTTCATTCACTCGGACTGCATTGAGGATGTCCTCATCTGAAACTCCAGCTGTTGTAGCCATTGCTTCATCGACGGTTTCATAATCCTGCAGCTCTTCTGGTTCATAAACAGAAGGAAGCTCTAACTGTCGAGCATAAACCGCTAAAGGCAAGTCATCATCGTCATCTTCTCTTGCTGCTTGGTCCTCCATCCATCCTGCATGCTTAAATGAATGCCTTATCGTCTTCTCTGTCACCTCATCCCATGCTCTGCTGATCATTTGCACTGCGTCTAAGATAGTGGCCTTAAAATTTCCATCTACTTCTACCAATTCCATCAAAAGCCTTCTTCGGTAGTGACTTTTAAGGCTTTTTATGACACTTTGGTCCATTGGTTGGAGGATACTTGTGGCGTTGGCTGGTAAGAAACAAAGTTCTATGTTTCGAAGATCGGCTATTGCAGGATGTGCAGGGCAGTTATCCACCAGAAGCAAAATCTTTTTTTCCCTTGAGCTCAGAATCCCATGTTCTTATTTCTTCTTCAAAAATTTGAGAGGTCATCCACGCACTCTTGTTGGCTTTGTAAGCCACAGGCAGATGCTTAATGTTTTCGAAACAACGCGGATTTTTGGATTTCCCTATCACTAAAAGTTTTCTTTTCACTGTGCCAGTCTTGTTAGCTTCCACTAAAACAGTGATTATTTCTTTTGATAATTTCCATCTGATGCACTTTTCTGACTTGAATTTCAAAGTTTTGTTTGGAGTCAGTTTGTAAAACAAGCCAGTTTCGTCAGCATTGAAAATGTCTTCTGCTGAATATCGAGCCTTCTTATCAGGCCACACTTTTTCCAACCAACCATCTGTAATGTTTCTATCAACATCACGAGCCTCTCCACTGATCTGCCCGTAGTTTATGTTATGACGTTGCTTCCATTTGTTTAACCAACCTTCAGAAGCTTTGAAGTCAGCTCCATCGCATAAAACTCTGTCTTTGCTTTGATCAGTGGTCCAGAAAGTGGGATATGGTTCATACGTTGCTGTTCAAACCACTGTAGAACAGCTCGATCTACATCTTCGTACTGTGGTTTACGCATTTTTTTCTTGCTCCCCTCTTGAATCTCCGTGTCAAGCCACTTCTTCCTGACCTTCCAAATTGTAGCCACAGTGCATTGAGAAAGCCCAGTGCGTCAAACAACCTTCAGTCTGCTTCTCACCTTTTTCTTTTACTCTAATCAAAGACACTTTTTGTTCAACAGTAAGCACTTTACGTTTTTCTTGAAAGCATGTTGTTTTCACACACACAAAAAACAAACGTACACACAAATGTAACCGCTAAAAGCGCTAAGAATAACTGACAGTCGAGATCCGATGTGAACAGCCAGACAGTGCATGGCGAACTGAACTTCCGCCAATCCAGTCGCGACAATGCATAGGCAGCCGCTTAAGGTCAGACGTCAAATCACAATAGAAAAAACGGAATGCTCTCGTGACGCGTCTGGATCGGAAAACAAAAAATGTTGGTCGTTATAGTGAGTCGGTTACTGTGATTACTAAGAAAGTAGCCAAATCTTGAACTGAAAATATCGTTATAGAGAGTGAGCGATATCGTTATGTAGAGAGAATAAATACATTGTCCTTATGGCAGACCAAACAAAATTTTACAAATCCATCGTTATATAGGAATTATTGTTATAGGGAGAATCGTTATAAAGAGAAACTACTGTAGATTTTCTGATGGGGCAGTAGAAAATATTTTTAATCGACCCACGAGCATGTGTCTGCCCAAGGACTGCCAACAGTGACCGTGTCAACTGCTAACTTCGCTCGCAGGACAGAGTCGCAACTGTCTCGACGTGACATAATTTGTACGTACCGTAATTATAACTACAGCTAATGCCTACTTAATTATTGTAATCCATTAAAGATAAATGTCAATATTCACTAAAATATTTAAAACAAACTGTCTAAATTTCTTAGTCTCTACGTCATTTTTATTATAATATCCTCACAGTTCTGTCCACAGATATACCTCATCTTTTAGGCATTATGATAATCTTCACTTCTATGACTATTTTCAGTACACTGTTCTATGTTCCTATTTTAGCTTTCATAGATTAAAAAGCTCTCGTAGTTAACCCTAACTATGACATATATGGTCTCTACTACCACATTACTTTGGTCAAATTACATATGTTACAAATGTTTAAAAAGTGTATATACAACCTACAATTTGGCATTTTGTTCTGAATGTGGTCATGTTAATAACACAATTGTACTGTTCTAGTGTTTTTACTGTAATTTTCTGTTCAAGATAAAAGTAATTTGTGATTAATTGTATTGTATATTGTAAGATTGTTGAATTAATGTAAAATAAAAAGTGACAAATTAAAGCTTCAGGATTCTTAAAGTAAAGGACAGGGAAAATGCATAAGACATGAGTCGGTTCAACATTTTGATAAAAGGCAGACAATTTTTAAAGTCAATTCTAGTATTAATTTGAATAAATGTGAAAGGCAGGCAGTTATTAAAGTTAATTATTATATTCAATTTAAATGTGGGTTTTAAAAAAGCTGACGGTTTATGTACTGACGTTAAGAAGCGGAAAGTAGGCGTGTTTTGAGACGCATTTAGACGAAGTAACGTTCACACCAGTCTAGACGAGATAAGAAGCAAACACCTGCAGGCTAATTCCAGGGAAAATGGTCTACGTGCATTTCAACATGCAAGATTTCGAAAGATCGCTTTGGTAGCAATCAGAAGAATGTGACGCAACATCGGGCATTTATGAGTCGTCAGGCGATCCTGATTGGTGGAGAGAAAATAGGCGCCGACTGAAAGTAGTGGAGGGAGAACCACGCTAGAAACACTTCTCAACGAGACTCCAAGCTATAAACATCGCTTGTCAAGTTATCCGAATCTTTAAGTATTGCGCAATAGTTGAAACAGTTAAAGTATGTTATATTTATAATCTACAAAGGTGTAAAAAAAAAAGAAGAAAGTATTTTAAATGATGTATTGAAGAACTGGTTTAAATATTTTGAAAAGTTAATATCTTCGACAATGGTGTGTGTTGCAATCGGCGAACTTTACACAGTTTCGAAGTAATGTGACTGAATAAATCGGACACGATGAACTACAAAAGTGTTGCGCGTGCGAGTGGTTTTTGCTTTTAATATTAATAAGTTTGTGTGTGCCTTTCCGTAAGTATTTTATCTTTATGTACTATATATTTTGAATTTAAATTGATTTGTGTTACTTGTTTGATTACATTTTTTTTGACGAAATGACGACCTACAAGAATTGTAAATTTTTGTAACTTTGATATAAAAAAAATGCAGGGCTAAAGCGGCCAATTAAAGTCATTTGTTATGTGAACCGTTGTAATTTGATTGCATTATCCTATATTCCAGCAAGTACTTAGTCAGGAACCTCACGATTAAAAGTAAGTTATAAACTAAATGAGTTTAGAATATTTCAGTCGTAAAAGACAACAGGTAAAAAACTAGTGTAGGCTTAACCTAAATTCAATATTTTATTTTTTTAACAAGTTTTATTAATAATTTTTTTTATTTTTATAACGCCTAACGTTATAATATTTGTAATGTAGAATCTTCCTTTTACTTATAAAAGTTTTATTTTCCATTGTTCCAGGTGGTATGTAACATCAGATGCAGAAGTAAAAGATACAACTTTATGCGATGCTCTCCAATCAACTCCGTACATGTTGTTTTATGAAAGATGCACTGAAGTGCCAGCATAAGTTTAGCTTAAGGTCAGTTTGAGTAAAGTTTGTTGTTTCACAATATATACTATATCGGTTTTAACTTCCCGCTAAGAAAATTGAAAATTTTCTAAAATCGGGAAGTTATTGGTTTCACCCTGTTTTTCGAAAATCCAGTATTCATCAGATCTCGACGTTTTGAGGTCCTAGGAATCTTCCCTGACCACTCCCGAGAGGGTGTCACCCTGTCTGTATGTATGTGTATGTGTGTATGTAAGTATGTGACCCGCTTATAACTTTTGAATCGGCTTAACCGATTGGATCCTACCAAACGGCGTTCTAAAGAGTTCTATCAAACTTAGATTTCCTGAAAATTTCAACTAATTCGGACCGGTAGGTTCTGAGAAATTTCGAAAAAATTAAGAAATAAAATTTTTTCAAATCGGGTTTTTTTGGAATAACTTTTAAACGGCTTTACCGATCAATTCCAAAATCTAATAAGCTTTTAACCTTGAAAAGCGATGTCGATCGCTACCAGTCCGGTCAAAATCGGTTAATTCGTTCGTGAGATATCGTAAACGAAAGAAAATCAAAAAAAGTGTTTTTCCTCAATTTCTCCAAAACTTTTCATCTGAAAAATTTTTGTTGTTGATTCTTTCAATGGACTTAAAAAACTGCATCGATTGCCGCAAATCGCATAAAAATCGGTTGATTCATTCAAAAGTTATGGCAGTTCAAAATTTCCAAAAATAGTGTTTGTTGTAATTAAACTTAGCGGGAAGTTACATGGATGGCCTTTAGGGTCAACCGTCTTCCAAATTTTTTTTTTTAAAACATAGTAAAGTAGAGTCCCACAAATCCGAAAATTCGATAAATCCAAACACTAATTAGATAGAAAAAAGTCATTAAAAATTGTGTAAGGTTTGTAAGTTCAGAAAAGTGATCTTTAATGACAAACGGACGAAAAGAAACGATGTTTTGCATTTTATTCAATGTTATTGTTGTGTT
Organism: Philaenus spumarius; assembly: GCA_018207615.1. Lineage (NCBI taxonomy): Eukaryota > Metazoa > Arthropoda > Insecta > Hemiptera > Aphrophoridae > Philaenus > Philaenus spumarius. Next base: position 89,831 of record JAGFPH010005371.1, read on the forward strand.
GCAGTCTGAAAGAAAAATAAATTATTTGGGAGCGTACCGGACCCAAAAGAGCAAG
>JAGFPH010005372.1:0-13566 GCA_018207615.1 Philaenus spumarius
TCATACCCAGTCTTCTCAGGCTCGTACATGGAGAAAGGAGCACTCATTATCTCGTGCTCCAATTCTCATACCAAAATCTGGTTGACGAAAGTCATTTCCAGTATTAGACCTCTGGGCGAGGATGTTGAGCTTATCGTTGGTGACCGAAAGGATATCCTGCGGGCTACCAAGGTGTTCCTCAGAGCACCTGTCAAGCTGGCAGGGACTCCAGAAAGGATCCGGGATATGCTTGACAAGCAAAACCCGAGCTTCAGGGTCAAAGACTGGAAGACCTTGGCGACAAAGGAGGACCCCAAAGGCCGTACCTTTGTCTTTCTGGTTGACGACTCGTCTCTTGCAGCCATCAAGGCAGCAGGATGCAAGGCGCATGTAGGACTGTGGCAAGTCTCTCTTGTCTTGTTGTCAGGAAGAGACAATGCTGAAAGTCCTGCAGATAAACCTTCACCACAGTAAGGCGGCTTCGGCCTCCTTCTGCCAAACATTCCGGCAAAAACACATCGACCTGGCGCTGATCCAGGAGCCTTGGCTCCATCGAGGTCGGATCGCAGGACTGGGAGATGCCGAAGGTAAGCTTATTTTTTGTAACTCGATTAATAACAACCGAACCTGCATTCTTGCAAGGTCGGGAGTACAATGCTTGCCTTTAATCGATTTTTGTTCCAGAGACACCACTACAGTGATAATCCACTGGCAGAATGGGAAGGACAAACAGGGCCTAATTTTGAGCTCCGCTTATCTGCCATATGATGCCAGTACACCTCCTCCATCTAGAGACCTGGAACTCCTGGTGGAGGCTTCAACTGTCAGAAGGCAGCAGCTTCTGGTGGGGTGCGACGCCAACGCGCATCACCATCTAGGATGGGGCAGCACTGACACCAATACAAGGGGTGAGTCATTACTAGATTTTCTCTTGTCTAATAACTTACAAATTGTTAATGTAGGCGATACACCGACCTTCTCCAATAAAATCAGGAGTGAGGTCATAGACATTACCTTTTGTACAGAAAATACAGCAAATCTGATTAGGGACTGGCACGTATCAACAGAAGCCTCCCTGTCAGATCACAAGTACATAATGTTTCAACTAGAAACACACAACACAAAAGCACTATTTAGGGATCCGAGGGCTACCGACTGGGGGTCCTATTCGGATCAGCTGTCGGCGGTACTCGGCTCCATGACGGGGGCGATTGCAACCTTTCCAGATGTGGACCGAGTGGCCTCCTCACTTCAGGAGGCCATAATGGACTGCTATCTGGATAACTGCCCTCTGCGATCTAAAACTGGTAGATCTAATACCAGATGGTGGTCTCCGGACCTTGGTCGCAGAAGGAAACAATTAAGAAGGCTGTTTAATGCCTCCAAGCGGAGCGGTGATTGGAGGGAGTACCATCTAGCTCTCACATCATATAGCAAAGCTATCAGGCAAGCCAAACTTGATTCCTGGAAGGCATTTACCAACAAAGTGAATAGCCAAAAGGAGGCAGCTAGACTGCAACAAGTAATGGCTTCAAAACCTCATAATCCTGTGGGCACCTTAAGGAAGCTGACAGGAGGTTACACTAAAACAGCGGAAGAGACGCTCAAGGTACTACTTGAAACTCACTTCCCTGGATGCATAAATAGTGACACTGCAGACGGTAGTCGGAGTCAAGCTGGGGATAGTTCTTGGCCGAGGGCATCCCGGGCTGATTGGAAACTGGCCAGAAGCATTGTCACTATTTCTAAACTAAAATGGGCGATAAACAAATTCAGCCCATTTAAATCACCTGGCGGAGACGGAATCTATCCGGCATTATTGCAGGAAGGACCAGACTCCCTGATTCAATGGATCTGCAAGCTATCTAGAGCCAGTGTAGCCTATGGCTACATTCCAAAGGCGTGGAGAGCTAGCAGAGTAACATTCATTCCTAAGCGCGGCAGAACAAATTATTCTGATGCCAAAGCTTATCGACCTATCAGCTTATCCTCGTTTCTCTTAAAAACAGTGGAGAGGCTAGTGGAAAGATACTTGAGAAAAGGGGTGCTCTCTGAGGTACCTCTTCATCGAAATCAACACGCCTACCAACCGGGAAAATCCTGCGAAACTGCTCTACACAGTCTGGTGGGCAGAATCGAGGATACCCTGGCAAGGAAGGAAATAGCCCTGTGCGCTTTCTTGGATATAGAAGGCGCATTCGATAATACTTCGTTTGATTCAATAGTGCGGAAACTGCAAGAGCGAGATGTGGACCCGGCCATAACAAGGTGGGTGCACTCCATGCTACGAAGCAGGCGCATACAAAGCTCCCTACTTGGTGAATTGATTGAGGTCACGGCTACAAGAGGGTGTCCACAGGGAGGAGTTCTTTCACCTCTGCTGTGGAGCTTGGTGGTCGATGGTCTCATTACAGAAATTAGCCAGTCAGGAACATACATCCAAGGCTATGCAGATGACATAGCAATCTTGGTTATTGGTAAAAATGATGACACTGTCTCAGATATCATAAACAGAAATCTGAGATGTGTTAAAACATGGTGTACAAGGGAAGGCCTCAATGTCAATCCCAACAAAACCACTATAGTTCCCTTTACAAGGAAAAGGAACTTAACAGCCCTGGAGAGGATATCCATGGACAACATCCGGTTAAATATTTCCGCGTCAGTAATTTCTTCTTGGAGTAATTCTTGATCAAAAGCTGACATGGAATGCACACCTGGACAATCTGATTCTTAAGGCAAAATGGGCGCTACTGGCAACCAGACGTTTTATTGGAACTACCTGGGGTCTCAAACCTCATATGGCTCTTTGGCTGTATGAATCTGTGATTAGACCCCAAATTACATATGGAGCGGTGGTTTGGTGGAAGAAATCATGCCAAACTGCTGCTGGTATCAAGCTAACTGGTCTACAACGACTTGCATGCTTATGTATAACTGGAGCTTTCAGAAGTAGCCCTACAGCAGCTTTGGAGGTGCTCCTTGGACTTCCGCCCCTAGACATTCACATAATGTCGGAGGCAAGGAAGTCGGCATACAGACTAATAAGTGTGAACGAATGGCGGAGGGGCATGCCAGGAGCAGGACATTCCGACATTGTGAACACTGTACTTAAAAACTCGGTGTTAGACATGGTGACTGACGCAATGCATACCGAGTACGTTTTTTATAGACCCTTTACAGTAACCCTCGGAACCCGAGAAGACTGGAAAGGAAACATCAAACCGGGATCTGCTACAGGAACTCTAGTCTGGTACACAGACGGGTCTTTGATGGGCAGCAATTCTGGCTATGGCGTATACAGCGCTTCACCAAGGACTAACATTAGTGCAAGTCTTGGGACGTTCTGCACAGTCTTCCAAGCAGAAATCTTAGCAATTACTGCTTGCGCTCACTTAGGATTGTCGAATGGATACAGGAACAGACATATCCTAATACTTTCTGACAGTCAAGCAGCTCTTAAAGCGCTGGACTCAGTACAAGTCACATCCAAACTGGTGAAGGAGTGCCTCTCAACACTAGTCAGACTCTCCACATTAAACATGGTGGAATTGAGATGGGTGCCAGGACATCGTGGCATTCCAGGAAATGAGATGGCGGATGCTCTTGCAAAGAAAGGAGCATCTACACCATTCACGGGGCCAGAACCAATGTGCTGCATTAGCCGTAGCATGGCATAGAGCGCAGTAAAAAACTGGGCCAGGGAAGAGCAGCGCCAGAGATGGTGTAGATTACCTGGGCACATTCAGAGTAAACGACTGATCAAGGGACCAAACGCCAAGCTTACTAAATCCCTAATCAAGTTAAACCGACCACAACTCAAAAGAGTTGTAGAACTCATTACTGGACATGGCCAGTTCAGGAAACACTTAGCAACAGTGGGAATCCTTGAAGGCGACCAACGCTGTCGGCTTTGTAATCAGGCAGAAGAGTCAGCAAGCCACGTCATATTTGAGTGTGAAATCCTGGAGCGTAGGAGGAGGAGGCTCTTTGGAATCCAGCAACCAGGAGACGAAGAAGACACATACTTGGTGGAGAAAATCCTGGACCTTACAAGGGATACAGGCTTCTAACGTGCTAGGCGCGGTACATAGGGGGCACAATAAACCAAAGGTTGACGTGCAAGGAGGCCTTCTCAAAGGAGGAATCCACCCCAATATAATCTAATCTAATCTAATCTAATTTAAATCGTTTGCTACCATGTTAAGAGTATTGCGAATTATCTCATTTTGGGATTCTTTTAAAAACTGTTTGATGGGGTAAGACTCTTTTTTATTTATTCTGCCGCTTAATTCATTGATTACTGTCCGCAAACATTTCGAGTTAGTTTCACACTGATTAATTTTTATTGTATAATAATTTCTTCTAACAGCTTTTATAATTCTATTTAAATTATTTCTGTATAATCTAAAGAAACGTATACAGCAAGGTCTGAGTTAAAAAGTTGTTTCTTTACTTGTTTGCTAAGTTTATACCTATTTCTAATTAACCGTACAAGACCTTGAGTAATCCAAGGTTTTAGTTTTGTATACCATGAGTTAGAAGATGCAACTGTTTTTGTTGAACTACTGTCATATGTGGTAACTTTGGACCAAATCTTGGAAAAAGTTAGTTTGATCTACTAATAGTTACCAAACAGAGCTATAGCCTTGGTTCTTGTAATAACATTAATAGTAACATTTTCAAAATACATGTTTATTTTGTTTGTAGAACGTTTAGTTTCATTTTTTTTAACCCCAATTCATTGTACAGCACCTATCCACATAAACACATAACTATAATTGTAATAACATTGTCAAAAATTATATTTAGCATTAGTTTTTAGAACATTTTACATTTTGGGCAATGTTAAAGGCAAGATTGGCCCAAATTTTCAAAAAATCTTAGAAATAAAATAAATACGTTCTGAATCAATATACACGTTAAAATATGCAAAGATGAAAAAAAATAGTACATGGAAGTTAATTATATACAGTATATATGAGGAATATAAGGCAATTTATGTGAAGAAACACAAAAAATTGTCCAAAGTTACCCTAGTTGACCATTCTTAGGTAATCAAGAATGTCTTAAAATGCTAAAGAATATAATTGTACATCTTGAGAGCAAATTACCGAGTCCCAGTTGTGATCCGTCGAAAATCGAACAAATTTATATTTGTCAATAAACGTCGCTGTCTCATAAGTAAAGTTTATCTTAGAAAGTCGATAAAATTTGATTTACAATGCGAAACTGTAATGGTCCGTAATGAGTGTGAACATAAGCAGCTCGTACTTTTGTAGCGAGGCCCTTGTTCAGTTCACCGCTGCGGTGTCCTGGCGATGATTCTTCTCCCTTTTCGGGTATGCTGTCGGTCCTCTCGCGGACGTACAGGGGTTGTCAGGATGGTTGTGGTGTAGGAAGGTTCTTCAAATAAAGCGGTAAAGGGTTGTTTTACTTCAAAGCATTTATTTAAAGCAAAACATACTTCCTCTACTGGCCCGGACTTATAACTAAACTGTTAAATGTAAAGGCAAGCGAGTCTACCCTGTGTGGTCTGGAGTCTGCTCCAGGGCAAGGTTACTATCAGACTGATTAAACCCAGATATTCCTGAGTTTTTTTTTTTTTTGTGAAATTGTTTATAAAAGTTTCCTTATGTTTGCTTATTAGGTCACATATATATATTAGGTGAACATATATTAGGTTAATTATAACAAAAAATAATTTGTCGCTTAAAAAATTGGTGGCCTTTATTTAGAACACTTGGCAAATATAGTGGCAGTAAAGTAAAACACAGATAAGGCTGTAGTTTATTGAAAAGTGTTATTTAAAAATACATGAAATTAATATATAGTACAGTATTTCTACGAGCTAAGTACAAACTAAATGAAACGTACCTTTAAAAATTGTTGAAACAAATCAAATTATGAATGAAATTATAAAGAATTTTATGGTTTTGTGTGATAAGCAACAAAGTACTTTGCGTGTAATCCAATGTCACATTTTTTACATTTTTGCAAGGCATTGTCCACATCTTATTTACTTTTTCTAAGAAATAACATAGTGGTCCAAACGATCAAACCTAGAATCTACTATTTGGATGGTCTTCCAGTTTTAGAAACCCTCCCTTGCCATAGGTTTCCAATAAGTCTCCGTCTAAATGAAAGATGCTCTAATTTCCTCCAGCATGACGGTGTAGCTGTCAAGCATTTTGTTCAGCACCTTCAATACAATCACTTATAAGAGGGAAGTACCATTTTTTATTTCAAGATTGTTATTTTGAAATGCAGGTTGGAAATGATAAACTCAAAACGATCTGTGGAAATCGACTTTTTATAATAACTTATTGTGGGTATCGCTCGACGTTTCCCATAACATTCTCCTTCGAGGTATTTCCACGTATCCACTCAGTAAAAGCACGCCCCAACAACACTTAAATTCATCTTTTGTAACATCTCCCAATCTCCCAGATTGTGTAATGCCGCATACCGATTTGTATTATCGACCCTCATTTATTGATATTATTTTCTGGTCAAATAGCAAAATAAATATTCCATTGGAGTTAGTTCATTATGGACCTCATTCTTATAAGGCCAAATAGTTTTGTCAGTTTCTAGATCATTATTGCACCGCATGTGCACAATTTGATTTTCTTTCTTTTTTGTTTGTTTTGGGATAGTTACATACCTGTTTGGGTACAAGTTTTTGTTTCTTTATTGCCCCTTTTCTACGTTTATTTGTGGTTGATTGGTATTTGAACTTTTACCTGTGTCTTCGTTGACACCATTATCACTACGTATGTTACCTTCAGGGCCTTGTTGTATCGCTGCAGATATGTGTAGTACCGGTAGTTCGGCTGATGCGAGTAGCTGATTTCCAGATAAGTTATTAATGGTTGGATTTTCTTCCTAACCTGAGTCTTTGTCAGTTACACCATCCGTTGCATTGTTTGGAGTCTGTATATATAGATATTGATTTGGTCATATAATATGAGTAATTCTCCATCTTCCAACAGTAATAATATTTCATTCAGATTGCAAATCCTGAAAACAAACCAACAGATTAGATTTTTAACATAAAACTTTTAAATATGATTAGATAGGAAAACTATAATTGTTCTTTATAAAAACACCAGATGTGTTAGTTGTTCCTATTTTCCTACATTTAGGTCAGCATCTTTTAAAACAATTCTGACAACTATATATGTAAATAAATTACAATATTTTATTATTAAGACAACTTACTGATACACTGTTTTATTAGATATACACAAAATTTCAACCTATTACTACAGGAAATAATATGTGAAATACTTACTGCTGTTCTGTAGAACGTGTAGGAAAAGACATAGTATACTTCAGGTTACTTTTGTCTCCTGATACAAATATAAATTGAGCTGGATTTAAGTGAAATAGGCTCTAAACTCTTATTTTCATTCTACTGAAACACAGAAATGTGCTGCCATCACACTGCAAGAAAATAAACTATTTCAAAGTATTAAAAGCAGAACATGTGTCCTTTGGACTATATTGTAGTATATGGGACGTTAGGCATATCTATTTAGCCTCATGCTGTCTCCCCCCCTCCCTTTTAACTATAAACTGTGACATCAACTATTAAGCCATTATTAGGCTATAGCCACAACCCTATCAACATAGATCCAGTGGTTATTGTTAATTAAGGTGGTGGGCATCTGTCACACTTTATCATAATCATAATGTTTAACAAATATATGGTCCATGTGATGCACCTGCTGCTGTCGTTAGTCACATGCATAGGTAGGTTAACATAGAGTTAACATATTTGCATAGCTTAGAGTCCAGTCACTGTCAAATATAATAATAATAATAATGAAACAGAGCTTTTACTATACCATAAAATATTATATAATTATACATTCATTAGAAGGTAAGAAACCTAATCAAAATATTATGATTCCCTCCAGAATTTAATATTTTTCCATATGATGCATTATATTTGAAGGAATAGGCATTTTGCATCGCTTCTAAATGTAATTAAAGAAAAATTATTTTCCAGTACAATAACGACTGCATTTACAAACCACCAGAATTCAAAATAATTCGTAATTCGACCAGGCAGCTGAACTGCTGACGTGAGTTGAGCGAATTTCCATAAATTAAATTTATATGATTTTAGGGTTTCAACCAACTATTTGGAAAATTGGTCTCTTTACGAAGGCGCTGAATGTACAAAATACATTAGTAGAATTTGTTTGCACCTAAGCCTCCACCTTCGACTCACGCGCTGATTGGTTCCATTCACAGCAGAAAAACTCGCTTTGCTACGGCCGTTAGAGTGCGAACACATATTTAATTTTTAATGAAAATGTGTTCTGGGGACCATGATCGGTGCTCATTTACTACTCCCGGTCTTAGGTCTCACCATAAGGGTCGCTGCAATAGCTCATCTTTCCTATGGAAATTCGCTAAGTTAATTAATAATTTTTATAAAGTATAATAGGCTTACTCAGGGCCTTCGAGAATTTCTAGTATAAGGGCTCAGCCACTTCCTCTCGATACGTGCTGCCAGCCGGTTCTACTCTGTGATGTCACAGGGTTGTCACTTTCGCCGCACTGCCATACAACCACCACTGCTTTGCATTAGTCGGCAGCATGTATTTAGTACTTAATGACCCCCATGATACCATTCTACCCCTAGTGGCACCCTCTTTGATATTATACACTTTCAACAATCAATAAATAGTACTTTAATTAAATACTAATGCACCTAGACAAGGTAAAGTGAGCGAAAACACAACAAATCAGTTACAGATATGCTTACTTTTCTAATATCCGAGTTTTTTTTACTTCCAAGGAGGCTAATCAGTCACCTTTTAATGTTATTTAACTTTGCATAACAATTTTCTAGGTTTCTATCAAATTTTGGTTTAGCATTTTACATATTAGGCCTACTTATATGTAGCCTACACAGGGTGAACTAAAAGTCTGGAGACACCCTTGAAACTTTTGAGAGAGTAAGTGGAAAAAAACAAACTCAGGTAATGTTTACTAGGTACAAAGATGTAATTTTTTTCGCATAAAACAACGTTGTTACCATTTACAAAATGGGAAATATTGGGGGCAGCAAACCCCCAGGCAGAAAAATCTTAAACGCAAACCCCTGCCTTGTGACCCCTCATTTTAAAGGTGTTGCTACAAGAATGTAAATGACGAAAATTAAAGGTCTCTATTTAATTCCTATCTAAAGTTATTTACAGTTAAAGACGAGAATGATTCAAGTCCTTCTAACTTTTTAGTGAGTGATTGGTGAAGAGCCAAATCCAAGGAATGTTTATTAGATATTAGGATGCATTTTTTTGTATGAATAAACTTTGCCAATGTTTCAAAAATTGGAAATATTGAGGGCAGCTCAAAATTTTTAGAGGCAAACCCCTGTCACTTGACCATTTATTTTAAAGGTATTAAAAAAAAAAAAAAAAACTAACATGAGGTCTCTATCTCAACCCTACTACAAATTTAAAATGAATGATCACATGACAGAGGTTTGTAAAAAACAATTTTTGAGCTGCCCCCAAAATTTCCCATTTTCTAAAAAATGTAAACAACGATGTCTTATGCGTAAAAAAGTAAATCTTTGTACCTAGTAAACATTACCTGAGTTTTTTTCCCAATTACTCACTCAAAAGTTACAGGCGGGGTATCTCCAGACTTTTAGTTCATACTGTACACAGTAATACTGTAATTGTAAAAAATATTTCTGTAGGCTTGCACTAAACTTTGTTTTTGAGAATTGTGCAACTACTTCAATGTTTAAAGAAATAATTGTTTTAAATACAGTATTAATAAATCATTAACATAAATTCTTTTTTATAGTTAAATCAAAATGTTTCTCGGGTGCAGGTGTATAGTATAGTAATTTAATAAACTAATATATCTGTTCCTCACAACTTACTTCCAGAACAAAGTGAAATGGCCACCAGTTCCAAGGTCAATCTTGAAGGTATTAAAATATGAAATTTGGCTACAAATTACACACTGTATTTTTAAAGTTATATTTCTATCACTTTAAAACTTCATGAAAATTAAGATTTACGCAATGAAAATTGATCAATCAGCTACATTGCTAATTTATAATAATCATGTTTATAATATCCAATTCTGAAACAAATTTTGCCTTGGTCGGCAATAGTTTAAAAAGTTGTGTTGAATTTCTTAAGGAGTTTTAAGTTAACTTAAAATTGTAAAGCAGACTGTTCTACGTTCTTTTAGCTCATTGTAAAAATCTATGTTATATTATTTGATTTCCATATGTAATATTAGTAGTTCTCTATTGTCACCTAAAAATAGATACAGTAGCTTTGTTTGAAATTCCCTTTTTTACCCAAAACTAACACTATATATAACAAATGTTAAACAATTTCAATTTAAAATTCAGCACCTATTAGAAACAAACTGGTGGGAATTCATTGGGAAAAGCCAAGGCTGCACTAGTGGATAAGCGCAGTTGACAACCCTATGGCGTCACGCGGTCAACGTCCACTCCCCTCACCGGCATCGGCGGCGTTGGCCAAACTTCAATGGAGTGGCTGAACCCTTATACTATTCTACTATTCTACTAATAGTTATAATTTCTTGTAAAGTAGATTTTTTTAAATATGAGCTAAAGAACTAATGTATGCTATAATATACGTTATAATATTTGCTTTGAGGTTACAAACTATAAATAAATATAACCTTTTATCATGAATATATTTTTTTATACAAATTTAAAGAAAAGATTCATAGGCCTATTTGTTTAACATCGGAAACACTGGTACATCTAATAGCCCAGTATATAGGGGGGTTTCAGCTTACATTAATTGCGGTAAAAGATTTTTGAAGTGAAAACTTCTTTAGCGGCGTTGGGCACTTTTTGCTTGGGGAAAAAGCATTGAATTCGCGACCGTTACCACTCGAGATATAGTATGTATTATATATATATATATATATATAGAGGAGAGGAGGGTATTATGGAATAGTCGGGAAATATGGAATACTGAGATTTTGGCTCTGTTTGTTGCTGCTTTCTCGTGGGAATACCATGAACTACTCAAGAAAGACTCCCATGATGCAGTTCAGTGAGACTTGACCGATTGCTGTTGCCGTACCACTCGCTACAGAACAAAGCGTATTTTATAGTTTTCAAAAGTTTTTGAAGGTAAGTTTTAAAACATTTTAATCTACTAGTACACATGTGACTTGAACATTAATTTTAAGCATAATTTATACTAAAATAACTGTAGTTTGTAATACTGTGGTAGTTTTTTAGCTGACAATGTTTTGTCCATCAGTTTAAAGGTTAATTTTCCAAGATGGCCTGTCGGGTATTATGGAATACTAGGTGTTTCATAATACCCGACGTAAAAGTATAGTATTCCATATAACCCGACAAAATATATTGAATAAGCATAAAGTTAAAAAATGAGTTTAAAGGGTTAATATTGATAGCTAAACAATAAATATTAATTATATAAATAATAATATATCCTAATTTAAAACAAAAGTAGGCTACATTTTTTAAAAGCTAAATACATTTGAATGGAATAAAAAAGTTTTATTTGAAATTTTTCTATAGTATAGACTTACAAATCATTTGTTTTTAGATGTGTTTTGTATATTTAACACTAACGTCCCCCTCCCTCACTAGTTGCAAGAGTTTTAAGTAGACTGTGTTATTTTCAGATATGCCTAGAAAGAAGGAAGACGAGGGAAAGAAGCGGAAGCTTTGGTGTCAGACGCAGATGGCTAAGGCTATAGAAGCTGTTCGTGAGAAGAAGATGGGGTACCTTAAGGCGTCCAAGGAATTCAATGTTCCCAGAGCGTCTCTTTTCCGCCTTGTTAACAGTAAGGAGACAAATGCAAAAGTAGCAGCCTCTACTACTCTTGGCCGTAAGCCAGTGTTTCCTAAACAACTGGAAGACGAGTTACAGAAATATTTAATTGAGATGGAGGCCATGTTCTATGGGCTCACAAAAACGGATGTATGCAGTCTTGCCTATCAACTTGCGGTTCGCAATAACATATCCCATCCATTTAAGGACAACAGTGCTGGCAAAGACTGGTTCTACGCGTTTATGAAAAGGAATCCAAAACTTTCAGTTCGTAAACCAATGGGTACATCTTTTGCCAGAGCCAGGGGTTTTAATAAAGAGGAAGTAGACAAGTTTTTTGACCTGATCGATGTCGTGTTCAAAAAATACAACTATCCTCCAAACAGGATATTTAATGTAGACGAAACTGGTTTGTCTGTGGTTCAAAGTAAAGTTCCCCGTGTAGTAGGCCTAAAAGGAAAGAGACAAATTGGGTCCCTTACTTCAGCTGAAAGAGGTTCTCTGGTAACAATCATTCCCTGTATGAGTGCAGGAGGTGACTTTGTCCCGCCTCTTGTGATATTCCCGAGGAAGAATATGAATGAGCAACTTCTTAGAGGTGCTCCACCAGGGACTATCGCATCGTGCCACCCGTCTGGTTGGATACAGACAAACATTTTTACAAAATGGTTTCAACATTTCATTGCTGTAACAAAACCCTCAGCAGAGTCACCTATTCTGCTTCTCCTTGACGGGCATACTACTCACAAGCGTAACATTGATGTCATTAATTTAGCAAGAGAGAGTCATGTTACGATTTTATGTCTACCACCCCATTGTTCGCATAAAATCCAACCCTTGGATAAAACCTTTATGGGTCCATTGAAGTCTCACTATAGTGAGGAAGTGAGATCTTTTTTAAGGCATAGCTCAAGACCGTTGAGTATTTTTGATATGATGGAACTGTTTGGCAAGGCCTACCTTAAAGTACAACGTGGGGACATAGCAGTAAACGGCTTTAAAGTGACTGGTATTTATCCTGTAAACAGAAATGTTTTTAGCAGTGAAGATTTTATTGCTTCTACACTCACTGTTCCTAGGCCTCAGACTATGACAGCAACAAATGACCCTCTTCCATGTTCGTCTACAAGCTCAGATTCACCTCAACCCTGTTCTTCTAAGAGTCCTAATGTGGTTGTCCCTGATACGCCTAAGTCAACAAATTTTGTCCTACCCATAGAGATATCACCACCACCTCCAAAAAAGCAGAAGTCAAACAGAGGCAGGAAATCTGGATCTTCTTCTATAATAACCTACTCCCCATATAAAAAAGAGTTACAGGATGATCTGAAAGCAAAGGAAAAAAAGAAGAAACCAGAAGCTGCAAATCAACAAAATAAAACAAACATTCAAAGACCCTGTGTGAAGAAATTAAACTTAGACCGACCTTCTAGACCTAAAACTTCTAAAGATGACTCCAGTGTTAGCAGTGATGAATCGTTCCATTCTGATGTATCATCTGTAATGGACTTCATGCCATCAACTAACGAACCCGAAAACAAAGATGCTGAATGTATCTTCTGCAACGGAAAATTTTCTGAAGATCAACGAGGGGAAATCTGGATTCAATGCTTCAGCTGTTCTCTGTGGGCTCACCTTGACTGTACCGGAGCAGAGAAAGAAGATTATATCTGTGATTTTTGTAAATAGACTCAAAGCAGAAATGACTTGCACATAATCTTAAAAATAAGGTTTTTATAGTTAATAAATAATTTAT
>JAGFPH010005372.1:13666-70514 GCA_018207615.1 Philaenus spumarius
CTCCGACTACCGTCTGCAGTGTCACTATTTATGCATCCAGGGAAGTGAGTTTCAAGTAGTACCTTGAGCGTCTCTTCCGCTGTTTTAGTGTAACCTCCTGTCAGCTTCCTTAAGGTGCCCACAGGATTATGAGGTTTTGAAGCCATTACTTGTTGCAGTCTAGCTGCCTCCTTTTGGCTATTCACTTTGTTGGTAAATGCCTTCCAGGAATCAAGTTTGGCTTGCCTGATAGCTTTGCTATATGATGTGAGAGCTAGATGGTACTCCCTCCAATCACCGCTCCGCTTGGAGGCATTAAACAGCCTTCTTAATTGTTTCCTTCTGCGACCAAGGTCCGGAGACCACCATCTGGTATTAGATCTACCAGTTTTAGATCGCAGAGGGCAGTTATCCAGATAGCAGTCCATTATGGCCTCCTGAAGTGAGGAGGCCACTCGGTCCACATCTGGAAAGGTTGCAATCGCCCCCGTCATGGAGCCGAGTACCGCCGACAGCTGATCCGAATAGGACCCCCAGTCGGTAGCCCTCGGATCCCTAAATAGTGCTTTTGTGTTGTGTGTTTCTAGTTGAAACATTATGTACTTGTGATCTGACAGGGAGGCTTCTGTTGATACGTGCCAGTCCCTAATCAGATTTGCTGTATTTTCTGTACAAAAGGTAATGTCTATGACCTCACTCCTGATTTTATTGGAGAAGGTCGGTGTATCGCCTACATTAACAATTTGTAAGTTATTAGACAAGAGAAAATCTAGTAATGACTCACCCCTTGTATTGGTGTCAGTGCTGCCCCATCCTAGATGGTGATGCGCGTTGGCGTCGCACCCCACCAGAAGCTGCTGCCTTCTGACAGTTGAAGCCTCCACCAGGAGTTCCAGGTCTCTAGATGGAGGAGGTGTACTGGCATCATATGGCAGATAAGCGGAGCTCAAAATTAGGCCCTGTTTGTCCTTCCCATTCTGCCAGTGGATTATCACTGTAGTGGTGTCTCTGGAACAAAAATCGATTAAAGGCAAGCATTGTACTCCCGACCTTGCAAGAATGCAGGTTCGGTTGTTATTAATCGAGTTACAAAAAATAAGCTTACCTTCGGCATCTCCCAGTCCTGCGATCCGACCTCGATGGAGCCAAGGCTCCTGGATCAGCGCCAGGTCGATGTGTTTTTGCCGGAATGTTTGGCAGAAGGAGGCCGAAGCCGCCTTACTGTGGTGAAGGTTTATCTGCAGGACTTTCAGCATTGTCTCTTCCTGACAACAAGACAAGAGAGACTTGCCACAGTCCTACATGCGCCTTGCATCCTGCTGCCTTGATGGCTGCAAGAGACGAGTCGTCAACCAGAAAGACAAAGGTACGGCCTTTGGGGTCCTCCTTTGTCGCCAAGGTCTTCCAGTCTTTGACCCTGAAGCTCGGGTTTTGCTTGTCAAGCATATCCCGGATCCTTTCTGGAGTCCCTGCCAGCTTGACAGGTGCTCTGAGGAACACCTTGGTAGCCCGCAGGATATCCTTTCGGTCACCAACGATAAGCTCAACATCCTCGCCCAGAGGTCTAATACTGGAAATGACTTTCGTCAACCAGATTTTGGTATGAGAATTGGAGCACGAGATAATGAGTGCTCCTTTCTCCATGTACGAGCCTGAGAAGACTGGGTATGAGCCGTCCTCCAGACACTCGAACTTATCCATAATGGCATCGGAGAATTTTTCTTCGGGAAAACATTTGGGCACAACTGCCATTTTGATGGAGGAGAGAGCTTCCTTAAACGATGATCCAGGTTGCGCCGATGTCGATGCACCGTGCTCACCAGATTGTCTAGGTCGCTTCCTCTGTGTTTCAGTGGAAGGGGGAGTTGGAGCATCGGTTCTGCCGCGCTTCTGACCCCCTTCCATGAGTGCGGGAACATTGGCAGCTGTCGAGGCAGCACCTTTGTTCTTACGCTTATCAAATTTTTTGGGGTCATACTCCCTGCCGTATTTGGCCTTGAGAGCACGCCTCCTATCTGATTTGGACATCCTAGGACGCCTCTGTTCCACCCTGAGCGAGACCAACTGCTTGGTAGCGTCCGTCAGCTCACTTGAGAAACCTGGGGTGTCAGGATTTTTCAGGAGTAGGTCTTCGTCCAGCTCAGAGCCCGACTCAACCTCCCCCTTACTAGGATCTACTTCCATGTCGACAGATCTAGAACCCTGCTCGATGGCTGGTTCTCGTCTGTCGACAAAAGAAGCAGATTCGGGTGCTTCTGTGTTTTGGACAAGGTGAGCATGCTCTGAGGCCGCTACCTGTCCTGAGTGACCGGCTGAGTTTCCAGTTGTTGGCTGGTTCTCTGCCGTGTTTTGTTTTTTTGTTTTTTGTTTTGGGTCCATATGATTCCCACGAGTAGAGCAGGGTAGTAAAGAGGTCCGCCGCACAGAGCCCGCATGCACGGTAAGGCTAAGTTTCACTGAGAGGTCGCCTGGTATCTCAGGTATCCCGTTTAATGCACCATTACCCTGGTACCATTCATCCTATCAGCACGGGTGAAAAACCTTCAGATTGGGGATTTTATTTCAGGGTTTACTCCCTTAGATCCGTTGAATTCAGCCTAGACCTTAGTCCAGCGCAGGGTCACCTCGTGCAGGATGCAACTCTTCATTGCATAGGCCCAACTCTTCAGTCGAGTGAGCCAACTCCAACGGTCTTGAGTGCAGATACACCCCTGAGGGCAAGGGAATGAGTGTCACATCCCTTGTGACGCTCACCTCCTCAACCTCTCGACAACCAAGTTAAATAACTTGATCCCGCCGCAGCGGCCCAACGATTTAAATAGTTTCTTCTCTAGTAGTATCACCCATGAGGAGAACCTATATTAATGGCAGTATTTATAATATAAAATCTGACTTTGACCTGCATCCTATTACAGAGTGCGATATAATTAGATAGATAAATAGCTTGCGAGGCGGTTTACCACCAGGTTTGGATAGCATCTTGCCATCCCTTCTCAAAGTTGACATTCTAAAGTTAAGGTTCTGTTTGTAAAACTTATGTTTCACTTAACTAATTTAAGTCTTATAAACTGCGAATTTCATAATCTATATATTGAATTCCGTAAGCCCAAATTTGAAAATGAAATTCAGAGCGAACGGTAGGTCGTAGGAAGCTGGGAAAGGTCTCATTTTAGAGGTCTGGGCATGAAGTTTTTTGGGGGAAAATATTCATTTTTCTTAATTGTGTCCCAAAAGTTTGTTACGGAATAAAATAAGCCCCATTTAAATAGCATGGGCATATACAGGTGTAAATCAGGTGTAACATTTAAAGAAGAAATAAATATTCGTTTAACTTAATAATATAATATAACAGCTGATTTCACCCATCATCTGTAATACGCAAACAAAACCTAGCGCAGATTATCCTTTGGGTTATGTTTACAACTTCAATCAATATAAGTATTGCGAAGATAATTTTTTTCTAAATATGAGTTAAAGAACTAATGTAGCCTATAATACGTTATAAGATTTGTATTGAGGTTATAAACTGTTATATAAATACTTTATTTTTTTATCAATATAATATATTTATGTATCAAAGTTTATAGAAGTTTATGTACACATTTGTTTAACTTCGGAAACATTCGTACATCTTAGTATAACATACAAACATATTCCATTAATAATTTCTTCATTATCAACTCCTATAAAAGCGAGTGTACGTGGAGTAAAATTTAAAGAAGAAATGCATATTCGTTTAACTTAATAATATAACAGCTGATTTCACCTCATCTGTAATACGCAAACAAAACCTAGCGTAGATTATACTTTGGGTTTATGTTTACAACTTCGATCAATAATATAGCCTAGGCCTATATTACAGTTTTTTAATGATAATTTAAGGTATGGTGAATCACGAGACTAACAATTTACTTAATAAAATTACTACAATATATAGGGGCAATTGCCCCTACAAGCCACTAGTATATTTTAAATTGCTGAAGTATTTCCGCTGCACAAATCTAATAACATAACGGATAAACATAATTTTCATTATATTTCTCTACTAAGAGTGTTTTGCAAAATTTTAGAAAAAGTCGTTAAGGACCAGCGAGTTACTTTTTTAAACTATAACAGTATTTTAAGTGACTATCAATATGGGTTTAGACGGGCTAAGTTTACATCCGATGTTTTGTTTCATCTTAATGATGCAAACAGTTTTAACAGGCGTAGCCTTATAGTGTTTTTAGACCTTGCTAAGACGTTCGAATCTGTCGATCGTAGCAAAGTATTGCGTAAATTAGCATTATGCGGTTGTCGTGGCAAATCTTATTTAAGGTTTGAGAGTTATCTTTCTAACAAAAAACAAATTGTATCTATATGTGGAGTTACTAGTGATGAGAAAGCTGTTGACTAGGGGAGTACGCTAGGGAATATTTTGTTCTTAATTTACATAAATATCTTAAGTTATTTACCTATCGAAAATTCTTTCTGTTTGCTGACGATACAGCCATTTTATTTGAAGGCGATAATTGGAAGGATGTTGAAATTAAAGCTCTCAAATGGTTATCGGACGTGAAAAAGTGGTTTGATCAATACCTTTAATTACTTAATGTCTCTAAAACTAAGGGTCATTAAGGGTACAAACAGATTTCTACAATAGTAGCTTAAAATTGCACACATGTGGTGATTATCTTAATAATACAATCATGTTTATGTGGAAACAGAAGGCGTTGAGTCCTATAAATATCTAGGAGTAATGCTCGATAAGAGAACAAAATGGACTGGACAGGTAAAGTTTTTAAAACAAAAAACTAGAAAATTAATTTATTCAGGCATTTGTTAAATTTTCAGGCAACTTAGCGACATTCTAGATTTCCACGAATTAAAACTTGCGTATTGCCAGTCTTTACTTATGAGAGGGATAATAATTTGGGGCGGGGTTTTCAGTTTGATTCTTGAGCCACTTAATTTAATTCAGAAAGCTATATTACGAGTAAAAACTGAATTGAAAAAGAGCCGTAGTTTTTCTTCTAACGTTGTTTTGGATACTTTTAAAGTACAGAGTGTAAAGCAATTGTTTGTAAGAATCCTGGCAATTTATATATTTCAAAATTACAATAACATTTTCGTAAAAGTTGATCATGAACATTTAACACTTTCTTCAGGATAAGGTCTAACAAGCTAATAAAAACTTTTTCTGTCACTAACTTGCATTATAGCACAAGTTTCTGTCATAATCTTACAGGCAAGCTACGTCTGTTTAAAAATTATAAGTTCTTTAATTTTAAAAGGCTTATAATTCATTGGCTTATCAGACAATGAATGGCTGTCTGAATTGAGAAGGGATGCAGCCGAGCAGGTTATCTTATCGATATTACAGGTTACAGCAGGTTACAGATAGATATTAATCTTATCCTTCCCTCATTGTCTGATATATACCGACTAAACTACTTGTCTATATATAAGGTCCAATAATTTCAGCTTCAACATAAATGATAACATCTTTGTTTAAACATAGACTAACACTTTATAACCCACACAAATAACAATAAAACTCTTGGTACCGTACATATATTTACAAGTAAAACATAACAACATTAAGTAAACTGCCCTTAATACAGTACAGCCCAAAACAAATGGTAACAAAACTTAAGATCCTATGAAATGTCTTTGTCAACTGATCGCTGTGTTGTCATAGCAATATTATTGTTTGTTGATTATGAATCAAGCAGTAGGGTTAAATATTAATATGGTATTAAGAAATTAAGCCAGGTTTACACCGGAGTTGACAACAAAAAGTTGACAACTTTAGTCAACCAAGTACCAATTCATCTGAACTTTTGGTTGGCAACCTTTAGACACACGAGGAAAGGAAGCGGAATGAGCACGTGGTAGCAACGGGCGGGAGGTTTGCAGGGGACTGGTTGTCAACTCCTATGTAAACAAAGTAAAGTGCAGCAACTTAGATTGTCAAGTTGACAACTTACTTTGATCTTTACCGACTCCTCATTGGAAACGGTTGGCAACCGAAATTTGGGTGTGCAAGTACAAAAATCGGTTGACAACTAGTGAGTTGCTGTAGCGTTTACACTGAGTTATCAAAAAAGTTGGCAACTTTTGGTTGTCAACTCCAGTGTAAACACGGCTTTAGAGAAAATTTGGATTGTGAAACATTTCCAATCATACAGAATTGGCTATTCCATTTACAATAAGAAATAAATAGTGAGAATCAATGATGACTATGTAAACAAGTATTGTAGCAATCAGAAAGAACTCGTTACCTAATTTCGTAGAAAATGAACATTGGCCGGACATCAGTTATTGGTATGTTTAAAGTCAGTTCCTTTACAAAATGCAGATTGTTCAAGGAGGATAACTTACTGTTCTACCATATTAGAAATCGTGATCGATAGTATGGAATTTTTACTATAGCCCAATCAAATTACCCCAAAAAATGGCTATTCCTAAGTGTCAGCTCTCTCAAAACGTTTCCAAACCAGACTAAACTAAGTCTGAAGCATTTTGTAAATGGAGTTATAGAAAAAATGTTTATCGTTTTAAAGTAACTCAAAACAAAGTGTTTTTAGGCAGAAGCTACCACAGTCAAAGTTATATAACAGTAAATTTTGCATCAAATAAAGTACTAAAATTTTGAAAGTCAAACAAATTCTACAGTCAATATCGAAAGTAAAAATGGATCAAGTTTAAAAACTTTAAAAAAAATTTAGATTTTTCAGTCTTTTCACTTCAGAACCTGTTATATGTCGTTCTAATTGACTGACGATGCTCACAAAAGTAAAAACTAAATTTATTTTGTTATTTTATTTTTTACTAAATGTGTTCTGCGATTTGTGCTTTGTGTATTTTAATTTACTAGGCCTACTAAATTTTACAAAAACTGGTGATTAAAACAGAAATTTTTTAGAAATTTCAATGAGAGTTTTAAATAATTTAAAAAAAACCTTATTTTTGACTTTATATGCTTTTATTCGTCTAAATTGATTTATAACCAAACAACAAGCTTTTACTTGTCCTGACATTATTATTTATAAATAACTCTGAAAGGCTAAATCTCTGGTATGTGATATCTGGAAATCAGGGTATCCAGGGATGTTAATTAATTGAGGATGACCAACAGAATCCGTTGACTGTACAAAATAAGTAACACGTCGTTATATTGCTTTTTGTTAGAAACTTAAAATATTTCTGCCGATCACAAAACTTGGGATAGAAAGATGGGGGACAGGAGCAGAGAAAAGAGTAGGGGTAAACAGCGCTGCCGCAATCGCCACTTACAAAAATTTTTGAAACGGTTTTGAAAAATCACCAATAATATATTTTATTAAAAAAGGATGATAGTTTTAACATTAATCCTAAGTACATGAGTGAAAATTAATGTTTTACCATTAAAAACAATAATTTTTGAATATAGTGACACTCAGGTAGCGTCATTGGTTTTGTACACATTGTCGGAGTCTGAGACGAAATCCTCCCATGACGTTCTGTAGCATCTGCAAAGGAATGTTGTTTATTTCCTGCCGAATGCGCTCCTTCAGCTCTTCTTTTGTTCTTGGTGGATTTTCCCGGAAGACTTTGAATTTGAGATAGCCCCAAAGAAAGAAGTCTGGAGCTGTCAAATCTGGTGAACGGGCAGGCCAAGGGATTTCACCATTCCTGCTGATAAGACGACCTGAAAATGCGAGTTTCAGCAAATCCATTAAAACATTAGCAGTATGGCTGGTAGCACCATCTTGCTGGAAGAGTGTTTCTTCATCTGGATCATACTGATCGATTTCAAGCAAACCAAAAGTTACCAACATGTCAGCATAACATGCAAAGTTAACCGTCAACGTGTTACAATGTTTATCTTAAAAAAATAGGATCCTACGATTGCACGAGATGACATTGCACACCAAACTGTTACTTTTTCAGAGTGTAAGGGTTTTTCATGAAGATCATGTGGGCTACTTGCGGATAAATATCAAAAGTTCTGCTTGTTGACATAGCCACTAAGGAGAAAGAGGGCTTCATCATTCATCCATAAGTTATGCACTCTCTGTCTTTATTTCTTTCAATAACGTTAAGCATTGCTTGGCAAAAGCGTATGCGATTATTGTAATCGTTAGGTTTAAGGGCTTACACTAGCTGTATTTTGTATGGATGATAGTATAGGTCATTCTTCAAAATCCACCTCACTGATCGATTGCTGAGACCAAGTTCTGCGCTGTGCCGTCTTGCTGATTTTCCTACTGCTTCGCGCACACGATCAATATTCTCTGGGATCCGGATTGTTTTATCACTACCACCTCTTTTCTTTGTCGTGCTAGCAGTGGCTTCAAAATTATTTACCCAAAGGAGGATAGCTTTCCTTGATGGCACGGGAGCCCGTGGCGGTAGATTAAACTCACGATGCAAAGCGCGTTGAGCACTAACCACACTATCCGCGTATTTATAATATGCCTTTACAGCAAACACACGAAGCACACTTTGAAAACGCTCCATGGCTACTGAAATTTCCAACTGTCTAGAAGCTCAAGTTCGTTTCTCCCACTCTCATAACCCTCCACCACGCTCTTTAGACGGAGCCGAAATCGTGCCGTTTCACTGCCTCACCCTGTAATAACAAGACTTATGAGTACAGCTTCCGGTACATTTTCCTTGCCATAATGTAAAAAACATTATTTGGATCAATGACAATATTCCACTAACACGGCAGGAGAGCTAGATCACTGAGCCTATTGTTGCTGGTTCTATTTCTTAGCATTGTTTTCACTTGTTTCATTGTAGAAAATGTACGCTCAACGCTTGATGTTGTGATGGAAATCGTTACCAAAATCATGAGAAGGCCATTGATGTTAGGGAAAAAGTATTTTCACACAGTTCCAAAACCTCTAAAACTTCAGTATCCCCTTCACTGCCTTTATTTTGTGACACCAAATCTGATACTCTCCTGACAGAGCCGCCAAAGAACACTTCAAAGAATGCCGACAACTCTGCTAGCTTTATTAGGTGAGGCAAAACCAGGAAGAAGTATTTGAAATGCAGTCAGAATGTCTTCATTTTTGGTAAACCTTTCTTGTAAACTTACAACTACATCGGCGAAGCATGGTATCCATATTGCGACTATGCAGTACTCCTCATCTTGTTGGGGATTTTCTCTACAAGTTTGTCTTTTGTTGTCCCTTGGAACTTGTATTTCAACACCGAAAAGATCATTTGATAGCTTGGAGGCAGAAACAAAAACTTTTTTAAACTCAACATTAGCATTATTGCCTAGTTCTTGCAGAGTAGAGATAATGTTATCTCACAGCAAGCACTAGCTAAATCATAAGAGACACTTTGAAGGTATATTGACAACGGAAGCGTGACACTTAAGAGCCTTTCACACACTAACAAAGAAATCAAGAAACTGCTTTTTTCTATAACTGAAAGAAATGCACCAGCTGTTCCTGAACTTTAGTGGCCAGATTGGGAAATTTCTTCGATATTGATACAAATGGGTTCTAGAAATTCAACAAACCTTAGCAAACTTGTGTGACTTTCAATAAATCTGGTTTCACATAGACCAAGCAGCCATTTCTTTTTACATTCGGGTATATACACCTGGATCGCATCCTTTGGCATCTGACTGGCATGAGCATTCTTTCTAAAAAATTGACTACTTCCCTCATGAGATCTAAACAGTTTCTGACAATCGGTGTGGACATAGAATCAGACAATGCAAGGTTAAGTCTGTGGCTGGTACAATGCACATATATTGCATTAAGCTACTGCTCTTCTATTCTGGATTGGACACCCTTAGCATGGCCACACATATTTGAAGCACCATCATACCTCTGATCTACACATTTGGTCATATCTAGCCCCATTTTCACAATTTGATCTAAAATAGATTTTGCAATGTTTTTACCGGTCGTATAAAAAATAAGAACAAATCCCATGAACTGGTTTTTCATTCTCAAAATCAACATACCTGATACACAACGATAGTTGTTCGATCGTGGATATATCCATGATCTCGTTAGCCAAGATTGAAATGTAGTCAGTTTTTTTTTTTATTTTTCTAACAATACTTTCTTCGATAATCACTGAACTTATTTCGATTACCTCATTTTGTATTTCAGGACTGAAATATAAAGCATTTTTCTGACAATTCAAAATGTGCATTTTTCAATGTTGATACCACACAGCCTCACCAGTCAACATCTTAATAAAAGAGAAAGGATAAGTGGGTTACCATTGTTTCATCTATTGATCTGACCATGGCGGACCAACACCTCACCAATCTCAGTTAAGATGGCTTCATTCTTTGATAACACAAACACACACTGCCTCATCAGTCAACATATTATAAGAGAAAAGATAACTGGGTTACCATTGTTTGATCTATTGATCTGACCATGATGGAACAACCCCCAACCAACCTCAGTTAAGATGGCTTCATTCTTTGACAACACAAACACACACAGCCTCACCAGTCAACATATTATAAGAGAAAAGATAACTGGTTTACCATTGTTTGATCTATTGACCTGACAATGGCGGACCAACACCTCCCAATCTCGGTTAAGATGGCTTCATTTTTTGACAACACAAACAATCATTACACTTGGCATATGATAAAAACAATAGCAATAAAGTAAATACTTACCACTTTTAAACATTCCATCTTCTTCCTTTGTTCTTCAAAAAAATTTAAGTTGTGAATTCCTGAAAAGTGTTCTAAACTTCCTGAAGGAACTAATTTCTCAATTTACTTAAAACTAAAAGAGCCCATACGAAGATGAAGCAACGATGTTTTCTGATAAAGCTAATTGAAAACTTTCCACAAAATGATGTTTTCTTAAAAGAAAACACCTAAAAACCTGAAAAACTACATCCTAACAAAACATCCTAATTAAATAGGTCATAACAAAAACATTATAACTTTATTACATAGGAGGGATAAGGGGCCGCGGTTTCTAATGCAACCTCTAAATGTGTTGAGGAATTACGCCAGGACAAGTTAGTGTAACATTTCAAGTATGGTGTACACTCGGACAATTTGTGAACAGCTGAAATAGAAATTACAAGTTAAAATCAGACAAAAATAATAATTTAAAACTACCTTGCTCCATTTCTCAAGCAACAATGTTAGCATTACGAAATATTTTTTTGAAATGTATCATTATAATTATTAACAATAAAAGAAAAATAATATTAATGGTCTGTAGCTCTTACATACAAATCCACCTGGCTCTTATTCAGCAAAATCCTAAAACCTATTCCAAATTAAACTCTGTTACAAGGCCTATATGCATACATTCTCACCTACTCCTGAATTCAGCAAACTATTATATTTAAAACCATTTTAATGAATCTTTATATTGCGGATCAGAGATGGAAATGGCAGTAGTATGTCAAAGACCGAACAAACCCTTCCCGCATATTATTAATAAAAATAAGTACTGCTATTAAATATGTGATGCGGAAAGCGATAAGGGACCAGTTGTCTCAAAAATTCAAAATTGAGTTATTATTTTGTCTTAATAAAGGAGTAAATTATGAACATTTTGATATCAAAACCAAGTTGATATCTCAAAAAATGCCTTAGTTATGACTATTTTAATAAACCTGACACGAAAAGGGTGTTTTGAGAAAAACGCGTTTAAAGTTTTTGTTCGATCACACTGACTTTATTTTTTAAAGTTAAGAAAAAAATTTATTATAAAATTAAAGAACAGAAATCCCTCTTTAAAGAAAACACAATAGTTATTACATTATGATTATATTATAATTTTGGCTAAGTCTATTTTAAATGGTTCGTTTGCGCCTCTTAGTTGTTTTCTGACCGCCGGACAGCCCCACTTGAGGTTCATCAGGATCTTCAATTAGGCCTAATTCAGGAATTTCAACAGGATCTTCAACTACTTCAGGAATGCCAACAGGGGGGCATAGAATGTCTTTTGTTTCTTCTTTACAGTATTGCCTTATATTTTTGTAAAGATACTCTTTTCTTTCTTTAGTCATTCCTAAAAGAAAAAGTAATTGAATAGTTATGAGGAAACATTAATTTAGTTTTTGAATCAAATTATGTTTTAAATAAATTTATTTTAAAAATAAGTCAAATTAAAATGGGAGACAAATAATAGCTCTTTATCAACATAAAAATTGATGTAGCCTATATGCACTTAATTTAACTTACCAGCTGGTGTTATTTCTTTTGGAAATCCGGATGGGCCCTCTTCTGTTGGGAAAATTGTAAAAACAAACTGGTTTCCTTTGATATCAGTTTTGCATAGTACTTTTCCTTTGTTGTTTTCATTGTATTCAAAATGGTTATAGTGAGTGATGAGAGGAACTTTCTTGCATTTAAAATCCTTAAAAAAGTTAAGCCAGTCAAATACCTGGATCTCAACGTCACCCTTTTCATTTCCCAGGGACACAGCAGAGTTTACTTCAGAAGTTGGCGAGGACTGAAACGCACAATCAATCAGTTCTTGAATAGAAGAAATGTACATTGTTCTGAATTTTTTTTTTAAAGAGGCCAAACGCCCAGTCGCATGAAAACTTAGTGTGCCCTACGGGCATGAAAGACAACACTATCATTTTGTTTTTATTGTTACTGATCCTCCACGCCAAGTAGGAGAGCAAAATGTGTTTTTTTATTTTGCCCTACGCAATTGTCTGCATGAATGTACATCACATCCTCTCCCTTACTATTTTGCTCCAAGTAATGGTGAAACAAGCTTGTAATAAGGTTTGAACCTTTAGTAGAGCTTACACTTTCTGGGATGAGGTAGTTTATCTGTTTATTAGATGTTTCACACATAACCCCGAAATTTCCGACCTTAAACGGCACCAAAAAATAAATTGGTCCAGGTTGTAAGGGATTGCTGGGAATATGGACCTGTTGGGCCATATCAAAACTCTAATGGGCACTTTTTTTCTGTTGCGGATTATCAAGAGAGGCTTTGGTCATTTTTATTGTGTTTTTATAGAACTCTCTTTCATTTTTTACTAGTTCTAAATGCATCTTCATTTTTTCAACATTGGCTATTTTATCTTCTTCACTTGCAAGCACCATAGTAGCCCCAGAAGTGTAATGCTTTTGACAAAAAGCGCAGAGGTCAGACTTTGGTCTCATGACGACAATGGTTGAGCATGTCTCTCGCCAAATGTTTCTGAATACTTTCAATGATACAGGTTTTTCAACCATGTCCTCTGTGAATGATTGTTTGTAGATATCGTAAATTTTTTTCTTGCTATCACTAGAAGGCAACAGTTTTAGATTGGTGTTATAAACAGTACTACTTCTGCCTGGGAGATATATCACATGTTGCTCAGCATAATTGTTTAAGAACTTCACAACGTACTTTGTGTCAGTAAATGAAGTTGCATTCTTAGCAATTTTGTTGGCATTACCATGGACCTTAGCAACCAACCCATTGTCATTGTACATTTTCAATAATCTTTTTAATCTCTTTATTTTGATCTGATGACAAAACATATAAGTGTCCCTACAAACCTGCTGACCTTTGATTAAATAAATAGTTTGTGGTTGTTTTCTAGCAAAATTTAGCTTGTTACTATGTTCGGTTTGATCAGAATCATTTCGCAAACATCGCAGTTGGCCCAAAATTACTTGATCCAATATGTTTACGTGATCCATGTAATGGTCGATTTCAACAGCTTCAAGGCGCATTTCTATATAACTATTTAATGAGAATTTAGTTGCACAATTAGCTTTACAGCTACACCCATTCTCCAAAAAATTTACAATTAGCTGACGGTCGTTTTCACTGGCATAGCTGCCCAAATTATCATTGACTTCTTCTAAAGCTACTACTTCGAGACCTTCGTCATTTTCATCAATTATTTCTAAGTCATTTTGTTTTCCTTCAATTTCTATTACTACATTACCTTCAACAAAAATGTCATTTGAAAAATCTGCAAGATCCAACGTTGGTACTTGATCAAGAAATGAATCTGTAAGTAGGCCTTGGACAGCCTCATTCTGTTCAGTCTATTCATCGTCTTCACTCGATTCGTCACTATTTCCCAATCGCACATCAAAATAATCATGGTAAGCTTCAATATCTTCCTCATTTACTGATTTATTTAAGCCTACATCTTTTATAAACTTCAACACTTTATCTTCATCTATCATGAACACAACACATGCACCGGCTTGTTGATAATCAATTCAACAGGTGAAGTGTTTCAAACATAAACAAAAACAAGTGTCAGCTGTTTTAAGCAATACAGCCAGCAGTCTTTAGCCTTTGGTTTCAGCTAATTGATAATAGCCAGCAACTTTTCGAAGTAGTTTATTCGTTACACAAATTATTGTGACGAAACTGTAGTTCTATTAGAAGAAACTAGGCCTACTATATTAATGTAGTTTATTCGTCACACGTAGCCTAATTATTGTGAAGAAACTGTACTAATGAGAATTATATTAACTTGAAAAATGTTTTTCTTTTACAAAATAATACTTTCATTACCGTTAAACTATGCTACAATTAAATATAAGCGGTTTTGATGAGCAAGTTCATATTTACTCACAACAAATTGAAAAGGGACCAGTTGTCGGGCCCATGTTATAACTCCATAAAGACAACTGGTCCCTTTTCTCAAACGTAACATAGGTTGACATAATTCATATTTTCCAGTATTTGCTTACTAGATTCGACTTTACAGTCGATTTTGGCTTATAAAAGAAGAATCCTGTTACAATAATCGATTAAAAACACAAAATCGATATTTTTGACCCCAACCTCAACTTTCGGCTCTCCTGAACATTTTACTCGTCCGACAACTGGTCCCTTTTCGCTTTCCGCATCACATATAAACTGTTTCTGGAATAAATGTTTAACCCAGAGTTAATCCCATTACAACCCCCCTTACTCTCCCTACACTTCTGCTTCTAACTTCAGTGAAATTACTAAATCTATTTCCTTTAGTGTTAGAACTACTGAACAGCCAAAATCAACGAAATTGTTTTAAAATTTAAAAAGCAAAACAAATTTTAAACCAATTATAAATATTGTAATAAATATAAAATTATACGTAAATTGGTAGAAGTGCTACTTCACAAATAGTTAAACATAAAATTTAGCAAACAGTCTTAATTTCAAAATGAAAAAAAAAACAATTTAATTTATTAAAGGTGCAATATAAAATTTAAATTAAATTGTCGATTGAGAAAAATAAGAGCAAATCTAAAAACTATGAACTATAATTGTAGGGAAACATGCAGCCAATCTCATCGGGACCATATGTCATAAGTTTTGAAAACCTTTGCAAAATGATATTAACACAAGTTGTATAAGTTACTTTTTGCAACTATAAATAGGTTAAATTTAAAATGTTTATAATAAAAAAGTTTTTTACTAGGTATTAGCTTTTACAATTTGTATTTGAAACTACTAACATGTTTTATAAAGTTTTTTTATTACTTAGCCATTTGATTGTATTTAATTTTCTGTTCTAAATTAATTGTGGGTATACTGATTGATAAATTATTTAGTTAAAAGGCCTAAATATAAAACATGACATTGCTTTAAAATGAATGTAAATTGTGTTTTAATTACAATAAAAATAATCTCTTGTAAACTAGCCTATTGGAACCAAGCATAAATTGAAGAAGTTTACATTTATATTAAAAAAGTAAAAACTGTAACATTTCACCTGTATTATACCAATAGGTGAACAAAAATTAAAGTAGGCCTATTTGCTACAAGATGTTCCAATACCAAAGGAAGTGATGGAGGAACTCCGCAGTGAAGCAGTGAATCCGCAGTGCATCACTTAGTGAGCAGAGTTGAAGGAGCTCTGGGATATAAGGAAGTAGCATTTGTTGCCTTCCTTGACATTGAAGGAGTTTTTGACAAAACCACAACAGGTTTGATAATTGATGCAGCAACGCAGTGTGGGGTTGAGGACCTGGTTTACATGTGGATCATGGCTATGCTCTAGGACAGGGTCGTGGAGTAATCGATAGAGTAAGTGGTCACTGATGGTGAGCAGGTACATGGTGAAGCGGACATGGGGGTTGAAGTTAAGATCATGCATTGGCTTTACACTTTTGTGGTGAGACCCACTATGATGTACAGCGCCTTGTGTGGTGGGCAAGAACAGAGGTCCAGGGTGTGGTGGAAAGGTTAGCGAGAGTACAATGTCTGACCTGCCTGCCTACTACAATAGCAATAGCAGCGCTCCTAGATATTCTTCAGTTAGACCTTTTTGCAAAAGTAGCAGCAAGTAATAGTGCTCTTCGCCTTCAATGTAAGAACTTGGGACAACATTGATCTCAGACTAGACTACATGAAACACAGTACTCCTTCTCTAAGTGGTAATACGAAACCACGAGGAATGGTTATAGGGAAGAAGACCTCTCCCTAAGTGTAAGCTGGAATAGTATTTCAAACAGAAGTACGGTAACAGGTTAATTGGAATGTATCAGAAAATCTCAGACTCGGACAAATTAATAAAGAAATTTGTATATGCTCTGTGTCAGAAAAAATGTCTGACATAAACAACCTACTCTGAATAACTAGATAACTGTTACAAATCCACCATTTTACTGCTAATGTACTTTTAACAGAATGGACATCACTGGCCTTAAAGCTTTGAAAACAATATTTATTTGTTTGAACAAATCCTTTTGTATTCCTGTAAAATTTTGCTGACCTTGTCTAGTGTATATTTAATGCACAACTCTCAATATTAGAAACTTGACGATGTCTGAGTGTGTGTGTAAAATATAATATGAAATTAATAATTTTAAAAATAACCTCAAAATATAGCAATATTTGTTTGGGTTTATTATGCATACACACTATATTATGTAGACATAAAGTTTAGTTTTGTTTAAAAGAAAAACATGTTTAAATCATTAATTATTAATAAAAAACTAAGAAATGTAATGAAATATAAGTGGGAAGAAATGAGAGGAAGGGGGGACTAGGTGGAAAACCGTTAAGAAATATTATGGTTAACGGATGACAACTTGTATTCCATTACATTTCAGGGATTCCATCATGCCTTTGTAAGTATAATAGGGAAGTGGGAAGAGTCAGAGTCAGGGAGACAGCTTAAATAACCTTAACTTAAAGGGGTGGGCTTCTCCGAACCTGAAAATTATATAAAAAATAAAAATAAAAACTTGAAACAAATAAAAAAGGATCCTGAAAAATAGACACAAAGTACAGAGACCGCATGTGGCCTGTATGGGATCCCTGACTCTGAAATTGTACACAAGGAAAAACCTGTTGGTTGTCATTTCCTTTAAAAGGGTGCTAATAAAGGCATGATAGACGCGAGGTTGGCTGGCATGTTGTTTTAATTTCTAAACGGACTCGGGACTCATTCGAGTTACGACCTTAAACTAACACTAACCTTTAGTCTTCAAATTCTGGAAGACTCAAACCTGTGACAAGAACATTTTCTACATAATTTTTGTCATTGAATCTAAAAGTGAATGGCAGTACAGATGAATTTTTAATACATGACAATGAAGGCAGGATGCTCTAGTATACACGAACCGCTGCTCAGTCCTCCAACACCTTCCTCCACTGAAAGTCCCCCCCTCCCAAGCGCAAACAGTTTCATGACTTAAAAATTCATCTGTAATGTCACAATGTTGAAGATAAACAAGCCGCATCATATAACATACACACTGTAGTAAAGCCGGGTTTATCTTGCAAAAAAACTGTTACAGCAATGGTATTTGTTATACAGGATAAATCAAAATGACACTGCAATATTTCAAAAGCTTTTATTACACCTAAAAACTAGTAAGAAAACAAGTTTGTAAACATGTCTTCAGAAGCAGAAAGATTGCTCATTCAGAGCACATACGTACATAGCGTACACATACATAGCCTTTTACCATAAAATCAAAACAGTTTCAAAATGGAAGACATTAAAAATATTTAACTTCATAACCAATATATGTATACAAAGTATTTACAAGAATTGTATCACAATTCCGTAATATTTTTGTCAATAAAATTAATTGTTATCCTTTGAACATCAGACATAATTAAAAAGCTGTTTTTTATATTTAACTGGGCATAAGTCGTTTTTTTTTTTTTGTAGACCTTCCGTGTAATTGTAAACAATGGCGGGTCCGACCTTGACTTTGTCAGGAAATTAATGAAGAATATACAGTGACTTCCGGAGGGGTAACCACCCACTCTAGTCTAGAGTAGAATATCATCAATGCGACTATTTGTGTTACCATATATTTTTGTCTTTTTGACGTCTTGCAACCTACTGCGTTCTAATTTTTTTACTGCTTATCAGGTCATATTCTTAGTTTTATATCATTAAAATTTTTATAATCTTTTAATTTTAATGTGTATCATGCAAAATGAATCGAACAGTGGAAGAAGGAATTGAAGCCATACTTATAAGTGTAGAGAAAAAAACACTAGTAAATAAAATAAATAAACATATGATGCAAACTCAAAGAAACTTTTGAAAAGGTATATGACATGGCAATAGAAGATGAAGAAGAAGATTGGTTAATAGAAAGTAAACACAACACAGATTCAGAGGAATCCGATGAGTTAGATAAATAATGAGGCAGATGTGGCTGAAATTGAAATGCAGCTACAACAATTAACAACTTAAGAAACTCTAACATCATTAGGTCTACACAGGTCAAGTGAGTTACAAAGTCCTACACTCGTATTTAGAAGAGGAACCAGTCTGAATCAATTAAGGCTCTGCAACATGCCAACCTCTTCTTAAAGGAGCTTGCAAGGAGCTCCCTCGTCAGTACACAGAGGATGGTAGGAGATATTTAAGTAAAAACTGTTTGACGCAATGGAATATTGATTTATCAGACATAAGGCAATCTTATCAAGGCCATGCTCAAGCATATAGTAATGTTTTGGACCATTGTCTAAAGGAGAATCGTGACCTGTTACAGTGGCGCATGGATGGGGGGGGGGCAGAACGAATGGAACCTGTCTTTTTAGTAATTCGGATTTTATTTGAAACCAATCGATCGTTGAATACGTAGTCGATGTTCAATTAAAAATTACATTTATGATTAATTTCGTGATGTGTTCACGAATAATTTTTTTGAAATAAATATGATCCTTACCCTACGCAATCATGACTTTCTAACAGTGATGTTTGAGACCCAGCGGTCTATTTCATGAGTTGACGGTATACGAGCGTTTATAGCGCCGAGTTGATAACGCTGAAAACTGGGTGTTAAATAAAGTGGGTTCCGTGTTGCACACCGCATTTTTAAGGCTTTGTCAACGTCGCGTCCTTCATTTCCAGGACATCATTCAGTTAAGCTGTCTATTTGTATTACAAATAATAGAAACATATGAGGAATTGTGTATCAGGAGGGCTAGACGTTGGGGTACACACCCAGTGCTTTCAAATCGTGTATCGAGCTTCAGTTATACTTACACGAACTGAGGGGAGTCGAGCCGAC
Organism: Philaenus spumarius; assembly: GCA_018207615.1. Lineage (NCBI taxonomy): Eukaryota > Metazoa > Arthropoda > Insecta > Hemiptera > Aphrophoridae > Philaenus > Philaenus spumarius. The sequence goes on from JAGFPH010005372.1 coordinate 33,072, forward strand.
CCGGTAAGTTTCGGAAATATGTAGTATCAAATAAATCTAATAGACCCGTACCGTATCGAGATGTGTCAGAAGGATACGCGCGCATTCCACCTCACCATCAGTAAGTCTGGATTTCCTGCTACTACTACTGTCACAACTACCTTGAATTGCAAAATCATCATGGTCGAACACTGGAAGAGATCGAATGTTCTTTCTGGTCGGGACCTGTGGCTATATCTACCCAACCCGCGTGGAGGGGAGCCGAATCGACCCGTTCCGGTATGCTGTCAGAGTGTGGAAAAAATTCGACTCCGCGCGTGTTAACTCGGCTAGTGTACAGTTTGAAGTCCATAATAATCACTTTGAAATAAAAAATAACTACACTAGAACCAGGACAAATTCGATACTTCAGACTACTGTGGCCTCTCTGGTAGCTGCGCTAACTTTGGTCGGTGTTGATATCGTCACGTCGTTAACATGTCAATCCACGTTGACAACGCTCAACATCCAGTTAACTTAGATTTGCCAGCGTTGATAGCGCTCGTATGACATGGATCACAGTAGTTCCATTTACCCAATTAACTGACGTTAACGAGGCGCTTTCAGCGCTCTTACAACATGGGCCTAATAAGGCAGCGCGCTCATGTGCTGGCTAGACTGTTACTCTAGCGGAAAGAATTTTTATATTTTGTACTATATTGTCTGACTCAAGTCCTTTACCATTCACTTTACAAAAATATATAATGTTTCAGAATTTGTTATAAGAATTTGTTAAAGAACTTTCATCCATTTAGAATTTATAGAATATATATATAATTTGACCTGAGCATAGTCCCCCCCTCCCAAAGCCAAATCCTCGGTGCGCCACTAACCTGTTAGAAGTCCTGACGGAGCTTTTTCTATATTTTGTCCAGACTCTAAATTAGAAAAAGTAGTTTTCTTAGCCAATAAATGGATAGATGAATAAAAAAACAACTACATTAGAGTTAGAGATTCCTTACTAGGAACTCTTGTTTAAATTAAGTCTTTATTATGCTTACTCATCTAAGCTGGCCTAATGAAATCCCTTCATCAAAATGTAAGCGATCTGTGGAGTGATGAGGGCACATGAGAAGATACATTCCGCTGCGTAATGAACCGGAGGAGATTTAGATTTTTACTTTACTAACTCTGGTGTAGTTGCTTTTTGATTTATCTATCCATTTATTGGCAAAGAAAACTACTAATTCTAATTCAAAGTCTATAATAGAGTATGGAAAAAATATAGAAAAAGTTGAACCATGAATGAAAAAGTGAGTTAAACATGTTTAAGATAGCTGCAATACAATGATTGTTATTGTTTCATTTTCATTTAAATTACAAAATTAAACTTAAGAAAATAGGAATCAATGGTATAAATCAATTAAATAAACTTATAAACTGGTTTAGGTTAAGTTAATTTTATGGTGTGCATTATCAGTTTAAATTTTAGTCATACAGTATTGTTGTTTTAATTTATGATTTAGCTGTTGTTTTTAGTATTCCATTGATTTTCAAATAAAATGTTATGTGCAGTAGGTTCCTATCTACATCCTTGATGAAACATGTTTTGTTGAGCATAACTTTACTAGAAATGTGGAATAGAGAAGGAAGGAAAATACAACTTCTGTCTAAACATTAATCAAAGCGTGTTTGTTAGTTTGTTCTGGCACCACCAGGTAGCACTGGCCTTAGCTTTCTTTACTATTATTGCAGATCTCAAACCATTCAAATATTATATTATTGAATCATGTTTTTTTAGGCATATATTTGAATTTTGAAACAATTTCACTTTATCCAACAAGTTTTCATCCATATATTTTTGGTAATTGTTTACTATTACTCTGTCAGAACCAAATCTTCCCATATTGACATATATGTTTCGTATTTATGGATTCTAACAATGAATAATTAACATGTTAAAGGCCCGGAAAAATAAATCACCCCCCAAAAAAGTTAAAAAAATATAGCATGAAGCTCTAACTTATAGTTTCTAGTTCCAATACAGTGTGAGTCAAAAGTATGGATACACCCTCTTAAATTTTAAAGGGATAAAGATAGAAAAATGAAACTCAGGACACCTTTCTAAGAAATGAAAGTAAACTTTTTAGTCACTATTACCTTTGCCCATTTATACAAAATGGGATTTTTGGAGGGCAGATCAAAATGTTTATTGTAAAGACCCATTAAGTGACACCTCATTTCAAAGGTCTTGATTAAAGAAGAATAACATTGGAAACTAGAGTTTTCTATCTCAACCCAGTACCAAATGGCAGCTCTTTGAAATTTTCAGAACCTGGTTCTAATACTTAGGAAATTTACTGTTAATTGAAAACAATAAATTTGTGAAACAGATAAAATCAACAGCTAATAAAATAAACTTTGTCAGGTCTTTTTCTATTTAGGTGACTTTATCATGTAAGGTTAATTTTTATATTTTACGTTGTTTACCTTTATGAGGTTTATAATTTTTCGGTTTGTCTTATTTCAGGGCTCCACCAGATTTGACTCGATTTAATCTATGCTTGGCTTGAGAGATCTGACTCACAACTGATTGGTTGAAATAACTTCAGAGACTTTTGATGGTTTGAATTAAATATATATAATTGAGATTAAACATTTTACATATCATTTGTAATCTGGTTAGTACAACTTTACTTAGTAATATGATTTTCTTAAGTTTAATTAAGTCTTCTGGATATTAGTAATAATGAAAACTAGTAATAAAGAAAACTGCGCAAATAATTTGTTTACAGCTTTCTTTACTCTACATTTAATGACCAACTGTTGAAATATCTACTTGGTTATAACTACAATAATATTCTAAATTGGCTAGACCCTAATGACTTGATTATGATTTAATACTACTGATAATAATTTGGCTAAAGAGAAACTGCTCCAATTAATAACCTGTTTGCAGTTTCTCAACATTTAATGTTTGAGTTAATAATAATAATAATAAAACACAGCAAATAATCAAGTCGACATACCTTGGTTAGTGCTTAATTTATTCTTAATTTAAATAACAGATTAGCAATAATTATAACAATAATTATAAGTATAACAATAATTAATTTTAAAGTTCAAAATTTAAAAGCAGTTTATTGACAAAACTAATATTTTAATGATTTATATTTGTCCGTTTGCTTAACAGGTACTTAATCACAAGTCCTTGGCAGCTAATCTTATTAAGGGAATTCATTTGTAAATTGTGAGTTTATTTATGATTGATTCATTATTAAATGTGATTGATTCATTTTATTACTGGGTGTGATTTCATTTATATTATTAATTTAATTTCGAGATCTGTCTTAACATTAATTTATGAAAGTTTTATTCTACTTACATTCTTTTGTTTTTGATCTTTTCACTCTCACTTTAAAATTGATTTATAGATTTTCACTTTATATAACTTTATTTAACATATTTATTTATTTCACTGATACTAAGCACTCGTAATTCTAGAATAGCTCCTGCTTCCTCGAATGGGTTCCAAATTTGGTTCTTGGGTAGAATCCCGTAGATTGATGTGTAGGTTACTTGATTTTACTTGGATGATGATTACTTGACGACTTATGGGTAATGTTTTAGGTTGAAGTGTACATTGAGGTGTGAAGCGGGCTTTTAGGTCTTGCCCGTTCAAAGGATTTTTAAAAGAAGACCTCGTTTTTCACGCTCTTGCTCTTCTCCTCCTTTGCGTCCTTTTGAAAAACAGTCTTCTTATTGGCTTTTTTACTCTCATCTCCCATTTTCCTTTCATTTCTTTTTAAAATTTGTCTATTTTTTAATTCTTGACATTCCCATGCTGTTCTGCATTGTTCGATAAAGCTATGTGAAATGTAATTTAAGTTATTTCATTTGTATCAGAGCAAGTATTTCTAATACAGCTGACTTGATTGAAATGTCTGGGAACGTAACATAATGGTTTGTAATCTGTAACTATGTCCAGAGCAAATATTTCTTCTTAACTAACTTGCTTTGGATATTAGAATATTTTTTAAATTTGTTTAATTATTAATTTTAATTATTTAAGTCTTTTGGGATATTGGTATCTACCAATATATCCTTGAAAACTTCTTTTTATAATGTATTAATAATTTGTATTGCAATAGCACTAGTAATTTGAATTACATTAAACAATAAAACGGCTTAAGCTTACTAAACTGTGTTTTTTTGTTTAACAGGTGTTCAAACTGCTGCCCCAGGGCAATTGGACAATGTCCAAACTTGTCGTAAAAACTTAAAACGGCATGCTGTATGGATTCAGCAAGGATTTTTTGGATTTGCTCTACTTACTCTGTCCCTAAGGTCATTAATGCACTGGGGTTTCGTTTTATACACGTTGTTTTTAATGTGACCCCACACAAAGTAGTCCAGTGGTGATAGATCTAGGGATCTTGGTGGCCACTCGATACTTCCTCTTCTGCCTATCCAACAATTGGGAAAAATATTGTTTAAATACTCGCAGACATGCAGGCCATAGTGTTGAGGTGCTCCATCCTGCTGGAACCAAACTTGATTACAGTTGTTGGTTGCTGCTTGGATAGCTGGATAAATCTGATTTTGTGGCATTTTCTGGTATACATCAGCATTAAGATTTCCATCAATAAAAAAGGGCCCAACAAACTGATCCCCTCACAATGCAAAGCCAAACGTTTCACTTTTCAGGGTGCTGGGTGTGGTGCTCTCTCATCCAACGACGATTAACATCAGCCCAATAACGATAATTAATTGTGTCTGTTAACATTACCGTTCAACATGAAAATTGCTTCGTCTGAGAAAGCAATGTTATCCATTATAATTGTATTACTATCAATGTTCCTCATAATCTGTTCACAAAATTCTAATCGACGATCAAAATCGTCCTTAGTTCTTCAACTAAACGAATTTTGTACGCTTTAAAACCACTGCCATGTAAAACTCTACAAACTGATGTTTGAGATATGCCTAACATTAGGGAAACATTTCTTGTTGAGCAATGAGGATCTTTTCGCTTCCCGAGCCCTCAGTATTATGCCGCATGAGCTCCTGAGGAAACGTTACGGTGCAGAAACAGAGAGAGAGAGAGAAAAAAAGAGACAAAATAGAGAGAAAAAAGAGAGGGGGAGAGAAAGAAAAAAAGACAAAAATAGAGAGAAAAAGAGAGAGAGTAAGACAGGGGGGAGGGAGAGAGAGAAAGAAAATGTTACACCACAAATAAGTCTGAGTGCCGAGTTTTCAGTACTACGTTGCATGAGCTGCTGAGGAAATGTTACAGCTCAGTGAGAGAGAAAGAAAAAAAGAAAAAAAGAGGGGGAGGAAAAGGGAGAGAAAGAGGGGAGAGGGGGAAGAGAGAAAGGAAATTTACTCCGCAAGTCCACGTGCCGAACCCTCAGTACTACGTCGCATGAGCTGCTGCTGTTTAATGCTAATTTGTTATCTTACTTACAAGGTTTTTTCTAAAACTAATTACAAGATGTGGTCCAAGGTACAACATAGGATAGTCCAAATTACAATTTCATCATTGTACTTTGGCCATTTAATGTTTAAAAAAATGCAATTAAAAATAGAAAATGTGAAGTTAAAATTATTTTAAAAATAATAATGTATAATATCTCTGAGATGCATGAATACTGTATTGATCTTAATTGTTTACACATATTTCTTTTTTAATAAGGACACTCTGAATAAACTTATCCAAGGTACAAGAATCTCCCCTAACTATCAATTGAGTTGGATTTCTTAAATATTTGTTCTACTACAATACCTTCTGTTGTCCCTTCTAAACTTAAAATGGTGCTAATATGCATAGCCTTCCTTAAATGAATGTATTATTAACCTGCAATTAATATTAAATAGTTGGATGTAGATCTTTATTATTAATTTACTAATATACGCTGGTATTTCATGTACATATTGATATTTACATTGGTTAAATTTAAATTTCTTCATCTGTTAAATATTACTCTGTATTCAATGTTTTCCGCTGGTTTTCTAGAATAACTCTTAAAATGATGTATACGTTTAATAAAAGCCAATTCTTTAAATCCTTGTCATTACCGTAACAATTTTAAATAGCAACATCATTGAATTCAGGAATGTGTGCACTGATTGTTTCCATACAGTATATTTTTCGGTTAGATTGTATTATTTAGAGTAATATAGCATTGTGAAATAAAATAGTAGGCTAATTTAATTTAGGACATTTTCCTAATCTATTGCTATATATCACTGATGATATGACTCCTGAATGAAGAATGTTTCATTATTATGGGCATAGGCAAATTGTACTGCACACAGTACAGTGAATGGGTTTCTTTTGGCATCTGTGCTTCGCTGGTGATTCATAAACCAAATTGTATTCATTGTACATTTGCCAATGACAAGTGGAAAACAATGAGAATAGTGGGTAGGTTGTATAGGTAGGTTGTAGACACTTCTTACAGGTTAAGTCTAGTATGGTTACTTGATGAAAACTGGGCGGATAGAAATTGTATGTTTATAAAGGTTAATCCCTTTTAGCAATAGTCGAATAAGACTATAAGTAGGCCTAACTTAGTTTTTTTTAAATGGGAAGCTGGTCGTGTGATACATCATTTCGATGTAGAATTTCAAGAGAAATCCAACGGTAAAATTTGCACATTCAAATCTTTAACCGTTAAAAAATGGCGGCAAAAAAAACAACAAAATCGTGTTTTCCGATTTTGCCACATTTTTAAGTATTATATTTTAAAAATATTAATTATTATTCTTTTTACTTTCTTACTATTCTATAGTATAGAGAAAGTATAGTGATCGCAAAAAAATCGATGTTGAGATTTTTGTGGAAATATTCGATTTGGGACCCTCTGAGTCCAAAAAAAGTGTTTTTTACAAAATGTCTGTCTGTATGTATGTCTGTATGTACGTCTGTATGTATACAAAGATAGAGCGAAAACTATTCGATCGATTTCAAACAAATTTGCACTAGACATGTCAAGTAGGCCTGTATAGATGCACGAAAAACGGTTTTGAACAATTTTTAAAAACAACCCCCATATTGGCAAAAACCTCCAAAAAATCAGTTATTATTTTCTTATAAAAACATGGCTCTAACGATTTTGAAAAAAATTGGCTTATTTGTAGCATTTAATGTACCCTACCATATGCAAAAAACCGTATCTTTCTAAAAATTATCGTTTAGCTAATAATAATAAAAATAACTGATTTTTGGGGGGTTTTTGTTTTTCAAAAATGTTCAAAATCTTTTTTCGTGCATCTATACAGGCCTAATTGACGTGTTTGGTGCAAATTTGTTCGAAATCGATCGAATAGTTTTATCTCTAGCTAATAATAATAATATTTATTAGTTAATCTCCTAGTTTAAAATCACCTCTCCTACCCCTCCTACAATAATGAAGTCACTGTGAATCTATTTAATAATTTAAATATGTTTGTGAGAAAGTATGTGCCAGTTTCTGGTACCGTTTATTTGTTTCAGAATTAAATAAGCTTTCAAACGATATGCCGCACAATGATATCTATTAGTATTTGGTTGAACCATTCGAAATCAATTTTGAAATAATCAAAGTGGTTGTAACTCAAAATTTTTAATTTATTTCTAGCTAACTATAAGAGAGAGAAAAAATATTAAATTCAAAAATTGTTCATTTGAAATATATGTTTAAAACGAAATGCCACATGACCTACCTTGCTATTTAAAATGTTTGAGTATCAGCCATTTAAATTTTTTCAACGTTGATTTCGAGTGGTTTAACCAAATACTCCCAAGTATCGTTGTGTGACACATCGTATAAAAGCTTATTTATTTCTGAATCCAAAAAGAATAATAATTAATATATTTTTTTAAATGGTATGGAAAAATGGGGTAAAATTGAAAAACACGATTTTGTTGGTTTTTTGGCTGCCATTTTTAATCGCTTAAAGATATGGATGTGCAAATTTCACCGTTGGTTTTCCCTTGAAATTCTACATCGAAATGATGTATTACATGACCACCATCACATTTAAAAAACAAAGTTACATTCAAGATGGAGGATCCAAGATGACGGATACATTTTTTGAAATCATAATAAAATAGTTAAAAAAAAATTGAATAGGTTTTTGAAAGTTCGGAGTTGATTTGAGCAAAACAATTTTAATTATTAAGTGGTGGCTAGACTTTTGCATCATTCTGTACATGTATTACAACGGGTTGGGCAATTAAAATTTGCATTAATTTTGTAAAAGTCAAGTTTTTTATGGCAACAATGGTTTCAGCACGTGTGTAGTACTGTATAGGTCAAGTCAAGGATGACAACATTTTTTGGCCTTGAATGAGTTGAAAACGAAAAATAACAGCCTCAAAGTCATGTTTACTATAGCGATACCAGGATTTTGAAAATTATGAATTTTGGATTTTTCTTGGTAAAATTCATTGCACTAAACCTGTATATATTAGCCATGCAGATATCAAATTAATCATAATTATAATTAGTTGTTGAGTAACTCAAGTTTAAATATAAGAAATATAAGGAAAATTTCAAAATTACAAGAAGTTATTTTTGGAATCTGTTCAGGTAGACAAAAATAAAAGGTCATTATGCAAGTTAGTGAATTTTGCACATTTTAAAAATTAGCGAAAAGTGACGAAGTTCACAGGGTCAAATGACAAGAGAAATAAAGTTTTTTCAAATTTTAAGTAATACAAGGCTAAATTAAGGTAAATAAAGTTCCAGAATAAAGTGTAATACAAAATATAAATATAATTAAACTAAAATGGTGAGCAAATTCACACCTTTTATAACTTTAACAATGTAATTACTTAAAATAAGGAACAACATTAGTAGTAAGCAATAATGTAAATTCTCAAAAATAGTAAAAATAAACTTGGAGTAAAAAAAATTAGTTAAATTGTAAAAAAAGTGACAAGTCCAAAACTCCCACCAAAAAGCGACGAATTGGCGGAAAACTGCAGCTATTACCATGAGATAAAGAACCCAACAAATTGTGCAAAAAGAACTGCGGAAAATTCAAAAGGAAAAACTATTCTGAGAAAAACCAACGTGGAAACTTCGGGTGATAGCCAGAACATTGTTTAGGCTAATAGTGGTTTAATATGTAAAAATCGGAATTTTGTGTACTTGTAGTTTACTAAAAAACGGTTAGTTTGAGACGTCGTAAGTTGAAATCGGTTAATATTTTTTTTTTTATAATTGCAAAACCGATTAAATTTTCATGTATTTTTCATTATTTGATAAAAGCACCTAGATCCTTGAAACTTTCCTTGAAAATAAGCCTTTAATGGCCATTACGTTACCATTCAAATGTAATTTAAAAATATTAATTAGTTTACGAGATATTTAATTTATTTATTAAAAAAGGGTTACATGCTCATTACAATTAGACCCAGTTTCCGTCCTAGTAGGAGGCTCTTTTTTGCCGAGAATTATATTTTAATCATACGTTTAGGGTAAATCCAATTTTCATAATTTTAACCTCAAAAAGCCGTCTGGAAAAGTATGACTTTTTAAGTTTGGGTTTTTGCATATATCTTTGCAAGAAATGGAAATATTGGAATGCCACTTTGACATTCCAATAATTGGAATTTTTAGAAGTATTTTTTTAAAAAAAAGGTTGCTCTAGCTCAACTAGGAGCCCATTATTTAAATTTATAATTTGTTTATTTATAACATTAAGGGTTGATATTGTCATTAGTGCTAGTTCAATTCTTAAACTTTATACTACCATCAGTCCTACGCGCCCAGAAAATTGAACTTTGCATGTTGAAATCCAATGCCGATGAAACATTTGTTGTTTCTCTGTTATTTATGGACCGATTTCGATGATTTAAAAAAACCTGGGCCAAATGAGGATGGCAACTGGGTCTAATGGTATTAAACATTTAACCTTTTTTTAATAAAAAATAAAATATCTAGTAAACTAATTAATATTTTTTAATTAAATTGTAATGGCACTTAAGGGCCATAAACGGCTTATTTTCTGACAGTTTCAAGGATCTAGAACTTTTATGAAAGAACGACACATACTTAAAAATCTAATCGGCTTTTTACAATTAATTATTTAAACAAATTGTTAACGGATGTAACTTGCGTGGTCTCAAATTAACAGTTTTTTCAGAACCCTGCAAGTAAACAAAATTTGAAGTACCCATTGTTGTCTTCTAATTGCTTAAATAAAACAGATTTTTTCCGATTTTTTGCATGATTACTAAATTACTATTTTAAACAATGTTTTTAATGTTCAAAAGTGGATCAGGAAAAATTAAATTTACTTTAGAATAATATATCGATTTTTCCACATGACATTCTGAAACGAATTACAATAACTTTTCAAAGATGTTTCTGTAATTCTAGTGGACTAAGTTTAAATAACCTCAAATTACATTAGTAGTTTTTAATTTGAGTTATTACACATATGACTGTATTTGAGCTTTGGCTAAAATGTTCCAGCTTTTGCTAAAGATTATACACATCACTTAAAAATATAAGACTTGATAGTGAAAGTCTAAATTATAAAAGTTGATCGTATTTTTATTTAACAGACTACATAGATTAAAAGGAAGTTAAGATTATGTAGAGTAAAGATCTAATTCTTATAGCAATAGTGAACATCTTCGATCAACTGTGCTGTGTATTATAAATATACAAATAATATTTTTTTATAAACTATTCATTTGTAAACCTACATTTTTTTAACTTTATTTGTAAATTTCATTATTTTTCGATTATCTTGAGGCCTTACTCTTAATATTGTTATACAGGGTGGGTGAAACATCTGAGAACTGCTTAATATTTCGTATATAAGAAAAAGTTAGATTTTGAGGAACATATCCTACTCTATGTAAAAATACTATTTTACTAAAATGTGACAAATTTGGTTCGCCATTTCAGATTTTTATATAGCAAAAACAAATCTGTGGTTAGATTTGCTAGAAATTGCTTTGTTAAGTTTAAAGATGACGAATTAAGTATGTTTTACGTGAACCCAAAACGAATTTTTACATTTTAGATATGCTACAGACTTGAAACATGAACTATGCTACTAAGTTATTACAGTACTGGAATGACATTAGTTTGGATTCACTTACAAAGAAAAGGCAATGGAAGGAATCGGGTCCCAACGAACCAAGGAGTCTCGTATGATAAAGCTAATGTGGATTATCACTGACATGGTGATGTTGTAGTGATAACATACAAAATGTTGCTTGCATATTTAATTTATTGATATGCCTATCTTATACAAGTAGTAGGCATTCAATAAGTAGGCACAACGTTAAATAAGAAACTGATACTAATCAAAAGATTTTGTAATAACAACTCTTAACTTTGTATGACCCCTAACGCTGAAGAAGGTACGACGGCACATAAAACCATTTTAAAAATGATTTGCTTCGAGATTTAGTTTTGTTATTTGTTATGCATCAAATACGAAGGTACCCAGTGGTGACATCATAAATTTGATTTGATTCATTTTCCTAGGGGAGTGGGTACTCAAGGAGTATTAGAAATAAATAATTTGGTGATAAATCATGCATTTTAAGGATTTGTTTCTTAACTTTTAGGTATTATCACTTCACCAGTTTTAAAGCTTAAGTATACATATATTTGTATCTGAATTTTTCTAATAAAAAGGTAAATTCGTGCTCTCGTGGGGCTTCTGTCAGGAGCGAAGTTCATCTCGCCTTTTTTCAATTCTTTTACCAGCCTTCCTTAACGGCAACATAACACATAATTTTAATCTTCCAATTGCCGTTTATTATTAGTTAGTTTTTTATACAAATATTTACTGTTTCCATACGTTTAATGTTATTGTAATAAAGGTGTAAAAATAATTTTATTGTAACATCAAAGTTAAGATGGTAAACACAGTTAAATTTCCATTTATTGTAAATACATTCAATAAACATAAAATGTTGGTTCATCAGTCTAGGCCTAACCTAAAATTAATTATTGCGCGCATGTTTAATTTATTTTACCTGTCTTAACTGCAACATACATATAATAATTTTAGGTTAGGCCTAGACTTGAAAGTACTTTCTAGGCCTAACCTAAAATTATTGTACGTACGTTGCCGTTAAGGCAGGTAAAATAAATTGAATATACACACAATAATATTAGGTTAGAGCTAGACTGATGAACCAACATTTTATGTTTATTGAATATATTTAACTGCTTGACGATAATATCTGAACTTCGCCGGACGGAACCGATCCTCTCTTAATTTAAATTGATGAACCAAAACACATGTTTCTTTTCCAAATAAATTCAGCGGTACGAAGACTACCATCCTGGTTTTCACATAAGGTTCCAGGTTCAATTTTTTTTAATTTTGACCATGAATTTTAATACTTAAGGCTTGTTACTTTGGTTAAAACTCTTTACCTTAAATCAGTAACGTTCATATTCTGATGAACTGCTTAGAATATAACGGGCAACTCTCCTTCTGCCACTCCCCGACCACAACTCGAGATCGCAAAGGCAAAGGACAATCGTTTACTTACGAATCTCTTTTGCTCTTTGAATACATAGTTAGCTCCCTGTGGAGTTATTCTCTATCAACCAGGATTCAACTGGTATTTATTGCTAAAATGTGTTTAGTTTATACAACGTCAATTAATTTTTATATTTTCCAGGTGTAAACATATAAAAAAAAAAAAACCCAATGCCGAAACTCCAACAAAATAACGTACAAATATTGTTTTCGTAGCCTTTTCCTAAACGTTCGATTTATTATTTTATTGAGTAAAAACTATGAATGATAAACGTGTTTTTGTTTTTATGGTTTGGAATTTTATTGCTTTTAACATTATTTGAAATCTTAAGTTATGTAATTACAATACTCAGATACAAACAGTTTTCATAAAACTGTATCTACACAGAGAGTAGTAGCAGTAGGCTTAGTTTGTTCATATTGTGTTTCTGGATGTTACAGGTATGATCTGATAATTTAATCCAGGAAGGATTTACTATCTTATTGACTATTTAGTTATACACCATCCTGTGTCTTTACAACGTTGTGGAAGGCACTGTTACGAATATGTGTTGAATGTTAGTCGAAGATATATTTGAGACATTTAGGTTATGTTGGTTGCTAGAGATAGCAGTTTGTACGTAAAGATATTGCGTTGTGTTAGTCAGATAAGGAGGAAGCATAACAAGGAAGGATGAGCTTGGCGGAAGCGTTTTTGGTGTTACACGGAAGAACAGTGTAGGCTGAACAACACGGAAGCTAGATGGATTATATAAAGATAATCCTAATCTAGAATCGGTTCCAGTCTGCTAGGGAGGTTTTGCAGGAAGGGAGGCCAATGTGCTTCGAGAGAGGCCGGGAGTTAGGCCAAGTTTTGTGAAGTTTTGAGCCGAAAGCTTAACAGATGGGTCAACACTACAAGAGGGTTTTCCCAAGTTTTGGTATCCTTAACAGAGATCAGCGAATGTAGCCGGTTTTGCAAAGGAACGACTGTTGAAAGAGTAAACAAAGTACTTAAGTCTATCAATAGAATCACACTGGGGTTGAAGTTTGAAATTTATAAAGTATAATGTGATAGCTTTGTTTACCGGTGTCTTGATCTAGTCTGTCTTACAATAGTATATTTCGTCACAAGTTCGGAAAGTGGCCGTTACCGGTGTACAATCGAGTTTAATTCGATCAAGCACCAGTATAGCTCTTTCGGACGAGTTATGAACAGTACTTTTCATTATACCACCTTTTATTAAATATACAGGGTGGATAAAACTATACTTGGGCCTACCCCCCCCCCCTTAACTTGTTATTTGAACTGTTTCAAGCTATTAATTACAAACAAAAGTAACTTGTTTAAACAATCAAATAGTTATTAGGTTAAGAGCTAGTAGGTAATTTTACAAATTGAAAGAAATGTTGATGGTACAGTTTTGGCTATTCGATATGTTAATCCCTTTATTTGGGAGTTTCTTTTTAAAACCTGTACGTTTTAAAAAGAACAAAAACTGTTAAACACATTTTAGGTATCCGTTTGGAAGTCAGGTGCGATTGTTTCACTCTGTTCTTTATCGAAAATTTGGTTGTAAAGTAATCGCCTCCAGATTCATTATTTTCATTTTTTGATTGTATGTTCTGTTTTTGGAGTGTTGATTTTTGATTGTCAGACTTTGAGGTGCTTGCTTTAGAAAACAACTTTTTGGATACATAAATTTTTCTCGAAACTGAGTCCTCTATGTACCCCTCGGCTACGGCTGAAGATCTCCAACCACCGTGCCGTTTTAGTGTAACCAAATCTGCTCCTCCCTCGACCAACATGGATGCCGAGGTACATCTCAGAGCATGCCCTGTGTAGGAATCTGGGTTTTCTAGTTTCAGGTATTGAGCAACCATTTTTAGTACGGCTCCTACTTTATGGACATCAACATGCTGAGCGATACATTTTCCTGATCTGTAGCCAACAAAAAAACTTGTGATTTTTGGGTTTGGAGGGTGCAGATCAATGTATTTTCTGATAATGTTACAAAATTTAAATGGACAATCTTCATTATTAATTGTAAAAGCTCTGCTAGTGTGGTGGTTTCCATCTCTAAGGAAAACAGGTATGTACTCGCCATTGCCTTTTACATTATCTTTTTTTATACGCAACATGTCATCTCGTCTGCACGCCCCATATGTGCCTTAAAATTAAGATAACTTGACTAAGCAACCATTCATTATCAGGCGTTGTGATCATAAATTTGACAATTTCATCACTGGTAAACACACTAGCCTTCTTAGGTTGATAACCAATAAACAATTTTTTCAAGAAATTGTCTTAGGGTAATTTGAAATATCAATGTTTTCTTTGATTTTCAAACAACTTTTTAACTTAAAACTTATTGTTTTGTATCCAAGTCACTGATTATAATGAATAAAATATTATGTCCGTCTATGTGACTTTTATTATAAAGATTGAGTAAGTAAAGTACTTTATAATAAAAGTCACATAGACGGACATAATATTTTATTCATTCAATTTTTAACATTAAAAATCTACTATACAAAGTGTTTGGTTTCATCTCCTTTTCTTTTTCCGACATGTATACAATAATAGTTTCATCATTTACTTGGACCATGTGTAGTGTTTGTTCTTCATACCAATTTTTAAATTTATTGTATTCATCTTCATATCGTAACCGTGAAGTGTCAGGGAACAACTGCATTGATAATTCCGACGCTCTTTTCAATATTGATTCATGAATATTAATATTTGAATCAGCCATTATTAAGTACGTTTACACTTTTACAATAGTCCAAAGGCTAATAAACTAACAACATCAAAGGTTTGTTGTTGTTTCATTTGATTATGTTGCTAGAAACAGTCAGCTGTTTAAAATTTGTTAATGGAATACTATAAGTACAATAGCAGCGCTCGTGGTGACAAATCTTGGAATCTTCTTACCCGGCCTACAGTTTACCCGGACTGTTTACCCGGCCTATCGGGAATCGATTGGTTTCAATCACAGCTCATAGTACTGTAAGCAATGGTTTATTGCGTTGGTATGATGAAAACGTAATATCTGCTAAATGACATGTGTATTGGATAGGTGTGGGATAATGTCTCAGAGATTGCATAATTAATTGCAAGAGCGTGTAAATAAATGTCAATAGAAATATTACTACTGAACCACTGATTTGTTGTTATTGATCTGTATTTTACAAATTTCATCTGTTTGAACCCGGATAAAAAGGGCTAAAGTTTTAACCTTGATAACACACAAACTATTTAAATAAGCAATATTATACACCATTGAATCAATTAAAAAGCAAAGTTTTTAAATGCCTTTTCCAAAATTTTCGATTCATTATTTGGTTGAGTACAAACTATTGATGAAAAATCTATTTAAAAAAACTATTTCTTAGTATGTGTATAGTTTTTGATTTTAAACATGTCATACAAAAAATGTTAGACATGACTTGTATTTAAAATGTTTAGGGAGTTATTAAATAGTTTTGAGATAGGTATACAATTTCAATACATATTTAAGGCATTTTACACAGTTTTATCAAAATGGACACGTTTTTAAAATATTTTGTTCTGACATTTGCCATTACTAGTCCTTATAATATCAAGCTCCAATCAAAGCATCAAACTCTAGTAGTTGATGAAAATCATCTCCAGTAGTAGAACACTGGGCGAGCATGTCACTGTGACCGAATGCTATTCTGTGGTATACCTAATTATTTTCCAGAGTACCGATTAATGTGGCATGACCTCCAAAAAGTATATGTTTTACAAACAAAATCAAAGAGTCGGGGACTAAGCCTAGAAAATCATGATGACAAAAAAAAATAACATCGCACCTTTGTCTTTCTGGTTTATAACCTATCCTCGTAGTCATCTGCACAGCAGAATGCAAAGGACATGCTGTCAGCAAAAGACAATAGCAAAAGTTCTCAAAGAAAACCTCCACCACAGTAAGGTGGCGGTGAGATCAAACCTGGCGATGATCCAGAAGCCATGGTTCCACCGAGGTCAGATCGCAGGATTGGAAGAGCTTTTATGATGCAATTCAATTACTAACAACAGAATTATTTTTGTCAGGGTTGCAGTGCTTGCATGTAACGGATACAGAGATTATGGTGATAACCTACTGGCAAAACGGGAAGGATAGGCACTTGTAAGCTCAGTCTATCTACCCTATAACGCCAGCACAACCCTCCATTAAGAGAACCCTGATGGGGTTTTCTACAGTTGGAAGGCAGTAGCTCCTGTGGTGGTGTGCGACTACAACTCCTATAACAATCTTGGATGGAAGAGCACTGACACTAGCACCAGAGAGGTGATCCTTTACTTGATTCGCTCTAGTATTAACTTGCAAACTGTTAATGTTGGTGATACACCGATCTACTGAATTAAGGGCGAGGTCATATACATCATTTTTCCACACATACAACATAGTACATCTGGTCAAGGATTGGCAAGTATCAAAAGAAGCCTCCCTGGCAGAACACAAGTACATCTATATATTTAATTCCGTAAGCCCAAATTTGAAAATGAAATTGTGAGCAAATGGTAGGTCGTAGAAAGCTGGGGGAGGCCTCATTTTAGAGGTCTGGGCATGAAGTTTTGGGGGAAAATATTCATTTTTGTTAATTGTGTCACAAAAATTTGTTACGAAATAAAATAATTACCATTTAAATAGCATGGGAATATGTAGGTGTAAATCAGATGATTTTAACGTTAAAAACAGGTGATTGTATACATATTAATTAATTCCCATATAAATAGCATGGGAATATATAGGTGTAAATCAAGTGATTTTAGTGTTAAAAACAGGTGATTGTACATAAATTGGAAAATTCAACTATCATAACAACACCTGAATGTGCAGTTTTGTGATGTGTTTTGTTATTGTTGTATTTTTGTTTTAAAGTGAGAATTAAAATCATAGCTTAGGCTATATGATTAAACACACTATACAATTATTTCAACTGTACTTTTTTACTGTAATGAATAACGCTGGAAGACCACCTCGCAAAGGTAGGCCATCACGAAGAGGTATTGTTCCTAGAAATATAGCCTATATATAGGGGCTATTGCCCCTACAAGCCACTAGTAATGTTTTAATTATAAATCCATCACGGATCTTTATCAGGACAATTACCTCTGCGTTAAATCTAAACTAACTGCCAAATAAAATACCAGATGGTGGTGTCAGATCATCGGACGCAAGAGAAACCCTCTAGGAAGGCTCTTATGCCTCAAAGAGGAGCGGTGATTGGAGTGGTGATTGGTGATTGGAGGAGCGGTGATTGGTGATTGGAGGAGCGGTGATTGCTCATGTCATATAGCAAAGCTATCAGTCAAGCTAAACTTGACTTTTGGAAGGCATTTACAAATAAAATGAGCTGAAGGAGGCAGCTAGACTGCAACAAGTTGTGGGAGCATTATTACTGTTTCTTAATTATAATGGGCAATAAACAAATTCAGCCGTATTAAATCACTTGGGGGAGCACTAAATCTAAAGTGCCGTATTAAATCTATCCAGCACTTTTGCAGGAAGGTCTTCCCTGATCCAACTGATCTGTAAGCTATCAAGAGCCAGCGTAACTTATGACTATATTCTACAGACATGTAGAGCTAGCATAGTGGCATTTATTCCCAAGTGAGGCAGAGCAAACCACTCTAATGCAAAGCTTATAACCTCATCACCATCACCCTATCTTAGTTTTTCTTGAAAACAGTGGAATGAAGCTTCAATGATCCATTAAGAATATACTTTCATATTTACGTAATTTTAACTTCAGTTAGTTTTGCTCTTCGTTGATTATATGCCTTGTCAATTGTAAGTAAATAAAGATATCGTTTAACATTTCAAATTTGTATGTAGGCCTACCTTTTATTTACCACAATGTCTAGTATAGATAATCATAGTTACAAATTCAATAAAATTTGCCAACATAATTTGTTTCACCTAAGTCTTACCCGCTGCTCCTCATTTTTGCTGAAGAAATGCTCTGCCTCTGTAGTGTCACTGTTCAAGTTAGCGAAGAGCCAAGGCAACTGTTCAGACATTTTTTTGTGTGGCAATTTTGTGTTGAAGGCATAGTTTTAAATGCATGATATGTCACTAGTAGTGTCACACATTTTGCAAGCGTGTCCTAAAGTTGATCGTGATCTTGAAGTGTGGTTTATTACGTATTGTATTATTGAATTGTTATTAGCGCTTAAAATTAATGAAAATATCAAAACAATAAAACAAAATGAAAGAGCTGTAAAAATTATTGAAAACCAAATCAAGCCAAAAGATTTAATTTTAAAAACTGATAGTAAACCTCCCTATTCGATACTGCATTTAAATCATTAAATAATGCATTTAACTCTTTCCTTTGTCCTTTCTTGTAGCCAACATCTGATTGAATATGCATTTTCTTGTCCTTTGCCATTTACTTTTCATAAGCAAGCTAGTAAAATAAGTTATTCATTCAATGATTAAATTTTCAACTTACTTCAGTAACTAGTGGAGCCGGCAATGCTTCGTTATTGCTTGATTTAATTTTAAGAGTAGTTATTCCATTTCATTACTTTTACGTAAGTAATCGAATTGCCACTTAAAAATAATATTAAATAATTTTAGCTTTATAGTTTGTAGGAAGTTAGTTCAATTTATTTTAATTGTATAGGGGTGGATTTTAATCTTATTTTGTTGGGTAACCATATTATTCTCTAAACAATCGTATTACTAATATGTGTAAATTGTGAAATTTGTAGTGAAATTAGTAAGTCAATAATAAAAATGTGATTTAGGTTTTTATCTTTTTTATTCCGCTTGGAAACATTTTTGTTTTTTTTTCAAAATCCAGTCTTATTGCACGACTAGATCACATTAGGAACCACCAAGCCAAATTTAAAGTTAATCCGTTTTGTAGTTTTTGAGAAATAGCGACGAATGAGTGAGAGTGAGTGGTATTTGGATTATACAGGGTGTCCCTGAACTCTCTGGACCCCTTTTGTGGATATGTTCCTGGGATCCAGACAAACATATTTCACAATATAAACATGGGTCTACGGTGCTTATTTTTCCGTCTGTCTGTCTGTATGTGTTTTTTACAAAATACTTAATATTTTTGGAAATAGAAAAGATATTGAGTTCAAACTTTGTATACCTATTTGTTGCGTTACTCTATACTCTATTGTTAAAATAGAGCTTAACATACAACCTTACTTATTTCAAATATTAACAAATTAATAAACCTGTTTTGATAACAATATCATTTTCCAGAGCTTTGATTTAATTGTCCATTACCTACCTTTATTTTTGAAATTGTTTACTCCGTACCCCCTCAAGCCCCCCAAAATAATAAAGGTTCAGATATGTTAAATAATTTGTTCTGTTATGCAACATAAGATATATACAAAGTTTTGTTAACTTATTTTCCATGAAAAAAATAATAACGGGGTTAAAGATACTTTATGAACACTCTGTATATAGATTTTTGTAAAGTTTCCAGAAAAACGGGTAGTTTTAGAATGTTATAAACATTTAGTCAAAAAGAGTAGTCAAACAACAAATCGTTAAAAGATTAGGACAAATATACGTTTTACCAGCTGATTCCATATTTTGGGATTTAATTATTGTACTTTCTGATTTTGTAGATAGGCCTAAGTGTTTTTGGTGTTTATAGTCATAATCGTTTATGTTAACCATTCTAAATATTATATCCACCATTGTTTTTTTTAATTTTTTATTCAAGAACAAATAGGACTACATCCTTTTATGAAGAAAATTAATTGTAATTGTATTTCTATATATTCTAAAGAAGTAACATTTGTTTGTTTGTATTTAGGGGGTAATCTCTGGCACTAATGAACCGATTGAAAAAATAGTTTTACTAATAAAAAGCTGCACTATCTCTGAGTAACATTGGCTATAATTCATTTTGATAAAAAACATTTTTTATTTCAATATTTGTAAATTTGGTCGAAAAAATTCTTAGGTTAGGCCTAAACTGATAAACTTACACATATTTTCATTAAATGTATTTACATTCACTACCATAGCAACCAATTGAATTAAATAACAGATGAAACAGCTGTTTGCTCTAATATTTCCATTAACAGCTGATTTCAAACTTTAAATCAATTACTATTTGTATTTCTAACTTTTAGGATAGATTTTTATTAAAGTGTAGACCTGAGCCTTGCTGGTTCTCTTAACCTTTATTATAACTGCTGCTATAAAATATTCGAAATAATTTGATTTTAAACATATAACATTATTTAAAAACTTAGTTTTGAGGTTATTATTATTAATCCTAAATCTTTATTATAAAGAAAATAACATGATTATGTGTACAGAAAGTTCCAACGTTGTTTCCGTGCGGAGTACGCAGGGGTTTCCCTTAGTATATTAATTACAATCAAGTAGGTCTATGTAGATACTACTTTCATTATTATTTAAATTTATATAAAGAATGTATTACTTTTACATGTATTTTTTATCAGGAATTGTCAGTTTTGCAACAATATTTATTAATTATTTTTAATTTAATGAAAAGAAAGTTTATATATCCATTTATTACAAAACGTTAAAAACCAATGCGTTAATTGTCGTTGGAGGGACTTTCCGCACGCGCGGGAGGACTTTTAGTGTTAAATTCGTTAGGAGGGGTGTGCATCACTGAAAGGAGCCCAGTCGATATCTAGCCAGCGTGCAGATAGCATTCGGAACCTAAGTTCATGTGTATTGTTCGTTTCGTGATAACAGCGGACCAATAGGAGCTCGATTATGACTCTTTACGTTCCCCATTTTATCTGAACCGATTAACCAATGTGAATTCTAGATTCATCTGTTGATGGATTCTACTACAGTTATGGTAAGTGTGTACTGTACATTGAAAGAAGGGAAATATAAACAACGGTAGGCAACAGTGGAACGTAGAAAGTGCAAGGAGACTGCATCCGACATTGCTATTTAGGCAAGTGTTGGTTTAATTGACGAATTTAAGATAACCAACACTATTTTAAATAACAATTATAATTATCACTTTAGTAATAAAGACAAAAATGAAGAAAATTGAAAATTGATTAGAAAAACAGTATCTAATGAAATTTGGGTGTTGTTAAATTAGAGATTATGCTAGAAATCAGCCTGTACGTTTTTTTTTTTTTAATATTTCACATCTTTTTCGAAAGTATTAAACTAATACAGAAGAAATACGTCTGTCCGTTATTTTTGTAATATTAACAGTTTACAATACACTCGTGGTTAGTAAAAAAATCACCGTTCAAAAGTTCTGTCTGTTTGTGAAAAGTTGCCGCAGTTAATCCATTTTCAATTGAAAAATCTAACCTGAAGAACTGAAGAAATAACCTGTACTTTGCTTCACCTCTACCGACTTAACAAAAACAAGTTCTTTTGTCATTTCAACCGTAACTAAATGTGAATAAAATTCCGTAACAGATGTTCTATTCAAAATTTAAGTTTCTAAAAAAAAACTTATGTTACTGAGGATAATCTACATAACTCACTAGTGTAATATTTTTTCAAACAGAAGTATTAAATTCTAAGATTACACCAAAAATGTGCACAAACATACTCACAACGTTTTCCTTTTATAATAGCAGATCAGGTGAATAAAATATGTTTAACAATGGTAAAATTAAAGCAGTTTTAAACCTTCCACAGTTTGTTTTACCTTCCACAGTTTTTAAATAATCAATTGTACACTTTTAGAATATAAAAGGCATAATGACTAACTGTTGTCATCGACTTCGTTATTACCAGCGAGATTAGTATTAAACCTAAAAGTATCCTTGTTAACTTTTATCTTATTATCATTACTCATGGCTTAATTTAAAGAACTTGTGAAAGCGATACTTTTCTTTTTGGGAAGTTAAAATATATTCCACTAATTCAAACATTGTTCATTGCTTCAATCCAAACAAAAGTTTATATTAAATTGGACGAAGTAGTTAAGTGAAGCAAAAATTAACTTCAAATATCAATAACATGTAATTTTTAACTTTATGAATCTATTATAAGGAAAATATTGTCGTCTTTAAAATAGTAGACTAAATAAATAATTACTTTATGTTAAATCTAATTTTATACTACGTGTAACCCGTGCTACTTCCACACAAATATTTTAGAATTTCTTTTAAATAAACGTGAAGAATTCATTATAACCTCAAAACTAAGATGGTAATTAATATTAAATGTCTAAATACAATTATTAAGTTAGTGATGTAACACGAGATGTAGCAATGGTGACTAAGAATAAGCATTACTTAGAAATTGTAATAAAAAAAATTCTTAAAATATGTGTCAAAGTATGAAATAACTGTTAATGGAATTGCCAATGAGAAATTCGTTTGAAGGTTTGCGTAAACTGATAATTAATTATTGTAGGCTACCAACCACTAAACATATTTAATCACCTGATCTATATGTATTAAATATTTTACTAATATAATTAATTGTTTTTAAGATCAAAAGTTATTTTTAATTTATTTGTACATTTCTACATCTTTCCACCATTTAAAACCAACTTGATCCCTGACGCTATAGTGTGGCATAATACAATTAGTTATATGTGTACAATATGTGGATGTTGGCCTAGTTTATTTTATTTATCACTGTTAGAGGAATTCATGTGAAAACAAATTTATGTTTTTTAATCTAATATGAAAGATTAAAGGATATCATTGTACTTATTTATTTAATTTATGCAGGCTATAATAATTATTATTTAACTTATAAGTAAATTATGAGCATTTCAATTCAGCCGGACTTTTAGATATCCAATTTATTAAGGTAAGACTTATCAATGTTATTAAATTTTATTGTGAAGCAATATAATCGGCATGTGTCAAGCTCACTTGTATTTATATTAAGTCCAGTCATGTTAGACAAATTACCTAAAAAAAACTCTTATAAGATTGGGATTTGGTATGTGTTTTGTATTTAGCTACTGTAATAACATGCTAAAAGTCCTCGCAAAAACGATCTGTGCTACGGCCGCCATCTTAGAAAATGGCGTTCAAAAACCAGTTTCCCCCCATAACTAAAAACTATTCATCATATAAAAAAAAGTTTTAAATAAAAATATTTGACAGAGCTATAACTTTTGTTCTTAGCAATTTTCAAAAACATTTACCGTTTAGCCATAAAATGCAATATATTATGAAAACAATTTTTTCAATTTAAAAAAAAACATTATTTACCGTTAAGGGAAGTTATAAAGAAATTGTTAACAAGAGAAAATTGTTTTAATTTAAAGATTGGAATTTCCTGAACAGTTTCATACCAATAACATAAAATAAAACTGTTTGAAGAAGTAGGCTATTTTTGTAAATTCGTCAATACATTACTATAAACGGTATTATGTATCATTTTGTTCGAAATAAATCAGAGAATAAGGAAACAATTGTTGAGAGATTAAAATAAAAAATTTCAATGAGTAGACCTATTTTGAATATAATCGGTCAAGATGGCGGCCGTAGAAAAGGTTTTTTGGGAGGACTTTTAGTATGCCATTACATACCCTAGCTTACAAGAGTTTTGTTTATACAAAGGGGTAGTTTTGATTTAAAATGACTACACTACATCTTAAACAGTGAATTAATTGGCAAATAATATTTGGAAATTTTTTGAAAATTTCGTTGAAAAAGTTTCGACTTTGAAACGTGTTTCCACAAGGACACAAGGAAGTACAGTCAACTTGACAAAAGACGATATAAAAGCTCATATAAATCCTATGATCTGATTGACAGTTTTCATAACACATTTTGAAAAACGTTACAAATATTTTGACTTGTATAACTTAATTGTTACATAACTTAATTGTTGTATAACTTAACTTTCATACATATTATTTTAGGTTAATAGCTGTTTTAATTATTTGTGCATTGACGTTTTCTTTGAACAATACATACACATTTATGTTAAGTTAGTGTATACAGAGTTGTATGTATATATTTAGTAGTTTTATTATTTTTGAGAAAATGACAAACTTCAACAAAGTTAAAACGTTAAAACTAATTGAAAAAATAAGAGATACTAAAGCTTAGATGTGAAATCTCAACAGTAAATAAATTTTAAAATAACGGAAGTTGTGTTTTTCAGCTACGACATCAAAATTTATCTATCTAGTTATCAAGAATAATACAAATAAATGGCGCAATATGTCGATACAGCAGGGAATTATCGAAGATGGTTTTATATAAGAACTTCTCTTCATCATAAATAGGTTTATAATAAATATTGTAAATGCTTGGCCCTCGAAACAGAACTGCCAGTGATTTGTACATTTAAATGAAATGCATGTTTATTTTTCATAAATATTTGACATTTGTATGAATACTTCAATTCTGCATGATTATACCTGTATTCTATACATATCCTGATACTTATATTTTAGAGTAAACGTTCTTTTATAGTTTTAATATTCTCGAAAAGAAGCCCAAATCGTTAAAGTCGGTCTGAAAAAATAAACCTCTTCAGCTTTTGCTGAAGACATGATTTGCTTCTTTATTCAATCACGATAATGCGATTGAAGCTTTGAGAATTTACATTATTAGAATTACACTATTTTTAATCATACTTCTCCGATTACTTTGGTGTATTCAGATTCCATTTATAAATCGTTTAGAAGTTGACATTTACTTTGCAGAGTTCTGTTTAGAAGTCGGATATTAAAAGTTTTCCTTTGCACGGAAAATTATACAAAGATAATTATTACATTATTGAAAGTTGTTTTCCTTATTAATCATGAATTAATTAATGTTTAGAAGATAGTGTGTGGAGAAAAATTGGGAGCCACGTTGTTTCTTTACTTAATGTTTGTAATTAAAGTTACAATCACGATTTTTTAAACATTTTTGCATTAACATATAAAATTCTTTTAATTTATACCAGGTGTAAACATACTATAAGTAGATAAAACACATTTTAAATGGAATTTTGGAGGATAAATAAACATTGTAAAATGCCAGTCGTTTAGAAATTACAGTTTTATATAAAACTGGCGTTGTGCATAATATAACAGCTAATCCACTAAGTACTATTAAAGTTTAATGATAACTAGGGGGCCCGTGCACAAATTGCGCATTTTAATATTTTTTTTTTCTGTTTTAGGTTAGATTTTTATTAAGGTGTAGACCTGAGCCTTAATGGTTCTTTTAATCTTTATTATAACTGCTGTTATAAAATGTACGAAATAATTTGATTAGAAGATTAGGCAAGTTATTGTAGTTTACAAAAACATAAAATATATGTTTCCAAAATAGCAGAAAATTCGGCCTAATCAAAAGTAAAATATAAATAACACATTATTTGAAAAGTAGGCTATTACAGTAAAACAAACCTAAAAGTTCTTTAGTCCAACAAAATACAAAGTTAAAAAAATGTTTATAGTAGGCTACAAATAACAATAAGAAAATAAATATAATGTATAGTATAAAAATAGCTTAGGCTAGGCCTATACTCTTTACCTGAAAAAACCCACATATTATGCCATGCAATTATAGTGCAATTACTTTTAATTGCCAGATATAGGGTTAAGATAATTTTTAGATAAATAAAACTACTAATTTACAATATTTTTTATAATATGTCGATTTTATAGTCTTTACCATTAAGAGTGATTTACCTACCTCAATTATTAGGCAACAATTTATAAATTAAAGTAGTGTATTTAAAAATTAATAATTTTCATAAGCTCTCTTCTTAACAGTTGCAGATGATCTATTTTTGCTTACAATCTGGCTTTGTTAAAAAATCATCTGAAGGTAATCAGCTGTTAACAATCACATTTAAAACCGTTATAATGCAAGTTTTTCAGCACTGGACCTTTAAAAAGGCCCTCTAGAAATAAATAAAAGGCTAGAGGGATGCAGCCCTAAACGAAATGACCTTTTAATTACCATTCGCAGGTGCGCTAGATCTTAAGCTTTAAAATGACACCACAATCGTAAAAATCGGTTAAGTTGGACGGATGAAAAAGGGGTGTAACAGAAAAAAACCTTATTGTATTAAGTATATGATAAGTTAAAGTCTAGACATAAATTCTGATGAATAAAATATCTTGAAGTCGTGAGAGCTGTTAAGGAACCAATTATCTAAATATGACGGCGATTTGTAATTACTAAGCAAAAACTGCCAAGTGTGAGTCACTTGTACCAAGGACTTACACAAAGTTTGAACGAAATTGAAATCGTTCCCGTATCGACATCAGTATAGTTAAACTAATAGGGATATTCTCAAACCTAATAGTAGGGCTTACAAATTTAAGTATGTTGTCAACATTTGTTGCCATTATAAACTTTAAAACACATAATTGAAAAATTACGATGGAACACACCATTGTATATCTTTTTAGGGCTGCACTTTAAAAAGAAAAATCATAATATCCTTACTAGCCCAGTCGGTATAGGTTACAACTACCAGTAATTTGCAATACGGCTGATTTTTTTTTATAAGTACATTAAAGTATAAAGATTAACATAAAAAAAAATTTACCAGTCTATCGATTTCCCAAAGTCGGAAAAAAATCGATTATAATTTTTTTTCGATTATCCTTAATATTTCGAGCTGAGATGAAGATAGAGAAAAATAAAAAATAACCACCGTGTAGGGAAGGTATTTTTCAACAAAAAAGGTCATGTGTATTTATTTCGTCCGAGCAATGGTTTGTCTGGAAAAAATTCGATAATGCAGGTATGTATTTTGCAGCAGGGGAAATCACTAAAAGGGGACATCTTATTCATATATGAAGCGTTGGCTCATTCTAAATTGGCCGAATTTTAATATATCGAATTGAAACTTGACATAGGAGTTAAAATATATATTTTAAACATTTATGCTGAGTCTCAGCTTGTTATCTTGAAAATGACCCGATCTAGGAGTCGATTTCGATTATCGATTTTAGGAGTACCGGACTCACGAACTAATTTCAATCTATTCCAGTTTCGTAAATTTTTGGAATGTGAACATCAAATTTGTTTTACAAGTTGAGTACACCAGTATAAATATTCTTAGTAAGTATGAGCGATTTTTTTCAAGTTATTTTTAAAAACGAGGGGCTTGAAAATGGTCTTCTGTTTTACCTATCTCGTTTTAACTATAACACCTTTGGATTCAACGAATCTATTTTCGACATTTTTGAACATATCGATTTAAAAATTGGTACAGAAGTTAAAAACACAATTGTTTTTTGCTATACTTATTTTAAAATCTATATTTAAAAAATTGACTAATCTGCAGCCGATTAACTCAAGCGTTTTGATGAAAAATCTAAAAAGGTCTAAAATTATACTTTTTTAAGTTACTTGTGCTTTGTACAGTACATAATAAAAAAGGTTTATACTCCTTGATCTTTTGTGAATCTATATATTTATTTTGTAAAAAAACTTTCAGGTTGATATTTTGAAAATTTTCTAAACTGGAGCTGTTTAAAATGAATTGGTAAGTCCGGTACTCCTAAAATCGAGAAACCCATTAATAAGTTAAGTGGCTCTAGATGGGGTAATTTTCAAGATAAAAAGCTGAGACTCAGTATAAATGTTTTAAATATATATTTTAACTATTATGTCAAGTTTCAATTCGATATATTAAAATTCGGCCAATTTAGAATGAGAAAACGCTTCATATATGAATACGATGTCCCCTTTTCTTGATTTCCCCTGCTGCAAAATACATACCTGCATTATCGAATTTTTTCCAGACAAACCATTGCTCGGACATGAAATAAATACAGTAC
This sequence comes from Philaenus spumarius, assembly GCA_018207615.1. Classification (NCBI taxonomy): domain Eukaryota; kingdom Metazoa; phylum Arthropoda; class Insecta; order Hemiptera; family Aphrophoridae; genus Philaenus; species Philaenus spumarius. The sequence continues at coordinate 61,257 of JAGFPH010005372.1, forward strand.
ATATGTCCTTTTTTGTTGAAAAATACCTCCCCTACACGGTGGTATTTTTTTTTTCCTCTATCTTCATCCCAGCTCGAAATATTAAGGATAATCGGGAAAAAAATGATAATCGATTTTTTTTTCGACTTTGGGAAATCGATAGACTGGTCAACTTTTTTTTATGTTAATCTACATACTTTAATGTACTTATAAAAAAAAATTCAGTTGTATTGCAAATTACTGGAACTTTTGGTCTAAATTTACCTCTACCGACTGGCCTATAAACACTATAATATCATACTATAAGACGGACACGTTTTTAAAATGTATTTTGTTTGTGTCAGTTATATAAATAAACTAGAGAGCTCCGCCACCTGCTCGCTTCGCTCGCCAACATATAAAACCGAAAAGGATTGAATATTACTGTGAAAATTATTTTATAAAAATAAGAAAGGCCCCAAGACAGAACCTTGGGAACTCCTGATATTACATCCATGCACTTAGAAGTGCAGTTATTGACCGATACTATTTGTTTTCTGTCCGTAGGATATGACCTTAACAGTTTATGTTCTCTATCACCTAAACCATAAAACTCAAGCTTATTACAGAGTATATCATGTGAAATACAGTCAAATGCCTTAGATAAATTGATAAGATTTGCATGTGTAGAGAGTCTATTTTCAAAACCATTCAAATTACTTAAAATAGTTTCAATGGCCATGGCGGTAGAGTGACCAGTCCTATACTGGTGATTATACAGCAACTCATTACTAGTAAAGTAATTATAAAGTTGACTAGTCATACAGGATTCAATTATCTCGCCCACAATAGGCACTACTGCAATGGGTCTGTAGCTGTCAATCAAATCCCTGTCTCCTCTTTTAAACACAGGAGTTACTTTGGCTATCTTTATACAGTCCGGAAACATTCCCTGTTTGAGTGACAAATTTATGACGTGTGTTAATAGAAGAACTATAACATCAGTATTTTTTTTTATCACGTAGTTAGAAAGTCCTTATATATCTTCACTACGGAAGGAACTAAGTTGAGGGATTACTGTTCTTACCGTTTTAGAATCTACCAATATCCACTTAAAACGATCATTTAAATTTATAGGTTTGACAAAATTATGTACTACTACTGTAAACCCCTGCGTGCTCCGCACGCCAACCCCGTTGGAACCTTCTATACACATAATCATGTTATGTTTTCTTTATAATAAAGTTATTAATAATAACCCCAAAGCTAAAATGGTAAATAATGTTAAATGTTCAAATCAAATTATTTCGTATATTTTATAGCAGCAGTTATAATAAAGGTTAGAAAAACCAGCAAGGCTCAGGTCTACACAAACCTAACCTAAAAGTTAGAAATACAATGTTTGAAATAAGCTGTTAATGGAAATATTAGAGCAAAAAGCTGTTTTATCTGTTATTTTATTCAATTGGTTGCTATGGTAATAAATCTAAATACATGTGTTGGTTCATAAGTCTAGGCCTAACCTAAGAATTTTTGCCGACTAAGTTTATAAATTATTGAAATAAAAATGGTTTTAATCCAAATGAATTATAGTCTATGTTGCTTACAGAGATAGTGTTAGGTAAAACTATTTTTTTCAATCGGTTCAGTAGTTCCAGAGATTACCCCCTACATACAAGCAAGGAAACTAATTTTACCTCTTTATAATATTAGTACAGAGTAGTATATTTAAGGGGGGAGGGGGAAAAATTATTATATTTTACCAATATTTGATCTTCTGAAGCAATATCCCGAATAAAAAGGAGTTACGCCATAAAAAGTTATCAAATACTCGTTACTAAGAAAGATATACTTAGAAAGACGTTAGTTTTTGATCTTCCACTGACGAAACGGGCAATATTCATCTCAAAATTAGAAACTCTGATTAAATAACACAAAACATCACCTGAAATTAAATGTTTTTCAAAATTGTATTGACATTTTTGCAACACGATTGTTACAAATACCATGCTTTGAATTTATACGTATACTTGCCAATACCATGAATGAACAATTATTACTATCGTTTGTGCTTATTTCATCGCTGAAAACATTCTTTATTTTCTGACAAGTTTGCAAACAAATTTTATTATGAGTAGCAAATCTCGTCTGTATTTTGCACGTGGGTTTGACACACTGCCAAGCCTTTGTTCTATTGAGTTAGTTTTAAAAATATATTTTCAAACGTGTCAGTTCAGTAATGTAAGCTGTCATGGTAAAAGCTAATACAACTATTTGTTTAAAATTGCTTAAACATTAATTTGTATTTATGTAGGCCTTTTAAAAATATTGCTCGAAGTTCTATTGTAATTTCAATCTCATCTTCCCATGCTTTTATTTCCTTCACTCTAGGAAGAATCAATAAACATATAAGTTACACATCTACTAGAGAAGAGATGTGTCCCTTCGCACCTGTATCTGACAAAGTACCAAAAATGGGGAGATTTCATCAGTATTTTGATTTATGATACGTTAACCATTCTATGGACTAAGGAGTATTATTCTATAAACCAGGCTTAATCAATTACTAACCAGCCTTAATTAATTCTGTAGTTCTAGGCCTTGGAGTTGTGTAATAAATAAACTACCATCTTAAACAACCTCAATGTTCCTTCTCTAAACAAGTGAAAAGTTAGTTAATTAAACATATTGTGCCAAACCATAGTTTAAAAATAGTTCCAGTTTAAATAATTAATATTGATTCGTGTACTCGTATCTAGATAAGGATGTTTGGATAGTACGAAATGTAATTAAATGTAGAGCAGAGCTGCTGTATTTGAACTGCAGGCCTTGGGTGGAGGGGGTAAATTACAACTGTTCGCTCTGTAATTTGAATGCTAAAGAAGATAGTTTCCATTTTTTTAGCGATTTGTCCAATCTTGGGAACAATTAGGAAACAATATTTTGGGAAATTGGAGTTGAGTTGGGAGGAATTACTTGTACAGCTTAACGGGAAAAATTGGAAATATCTTGCTCGTTACAACAGGCTTGGCAATACAGATGGGAATTAGTCCGCGAATTTAATTATTAACGTTGTAAATTTTTATTTGTTTTCATGTCTTTACCCCCCCCCCCTCAATTATGTTTTAATTATTTGTTAATATTTGTTTTGTTGTTGGCAATCTTTGCTCAATGTTTATATTTGTTGGTAATCTTTGCCTGGTTTACATACGTAATTAATTTTTAGTTGTCGTCTTAGTATATAGTATTTTCTGAGTGTGTGTGTGTGTGTGGGTGTGTGAGGATGTGCGTTTGTATGTATTTAATTATGCATTGGTGTCAGGCTTAGGATAATTATTTCTTATTGTTTTGTAATGTTTTGTTAGCGTTGTGCATGTAACACTTAGAACTAGAAGTGTTAAACTAAGAAGTTTTTATAGTCTTCCAACCGACAGACGGTAAAAACCATTTTCTAAATAAGCTTGCAAAAAGAAATGATTGTAATCTTCATTGTATAATAAAGCTTTATTATTATAATTATATTGATTCGTGTACAACATAAAATTGTGTAAAAGCTAGTTACTGAATATGTTCAAATACAGGTTTGGTATGTAAGCTATGATGGAATAATGTAGGTAATAAAGATACATACTTTTGTATTATAATAACCTAACTTTAACAGCTGTTGGTTGTGAAGAATAAAATTAAATGCTTCTAAATTTGCAAAGATGGTTGCTATGGTAATGAATATAAATGAAAACAGTATAGGCTTAACTCTAAAATAAATTGTGTTTTTAAGCTTTTGATACGAATCAGCTGTTTACCTAGTGATATGTAACAACTGATGTTTAAATTATTTATAATGCAGTTAGCCTTTTTCGTTGAGTTTTTAAATTTGTATATTTTTTTTTTTTTTTGCTGCTATTTTGTTACTGGCGAATTTCAGGTTGGGCTGAATGTTGTTCAGGTAGTTCTTCGTGAGTTGCAGCTGCCTGTCATTACCGTCATATAATATGATACTGTAGTGTCATACACATATCTATAATAGAAAATGATTTTATTTTTGCAATGGTCGGGCCAGAGATATTTATTTTCTACGTGATTCAAGAATATTTCCGAGAGGATCCCATGGCTAGACCACCCATCTGCGAGAAATAGTCGTTTTTGAACTCAAAATAGTTTTGTCCGAGAACAGTTTTTATTACATTAATTAATTCGTTTATCGCTTGGGATGAGAGTTTGGAGTTTTATTCAGGTTTTCGTGAACGATGTTAATGGTTTCAATAATTTTGATATAGGTATATAGGTTAACTATGTCAAAAGAAGCTAGTTTATATCTGTTATTAAACAGTTGGTTTCTGTAAATAGTTTTCCTGTAAAGTTTGTAAGTACCTCTAACCACACTGCTTTTTTAATTTTAGCTGCAGGACTTTCGAAAGTAGATTAGGAATGGGGATTAGGAAACTACTCACCAACACAATATTATAACAAATTTATGATGCTTTGTTCGTTTCGTATATAGTTGACTGCGGTAGATAGACTGGCAAACAAGACATTCTATAAGATTTCGTCACTTAACTCTAAAAACTGACCTTAGCACAACTTCTAAAGATTACGTTTTTTACTCATTTTCCTTGCCAAAGGAATGGTTTAAAATTAGTATGTGGATGTTACATCATTTTAAGCTAAACTATCAAACGGGCTGTCAGTCGGTTCAGATTAAGTCTCTTTAACATTGGTTACAAATGACTTAAAATAATTGTAAGTAGACGCCCTTTATTTACTATGATATTTATCCTTTGGGTATTTATTGCATAAGACCAGGGTGAACCTTTTTGAAAAGGTTTCAGATGACAGTTAACAACGTTTCATTTAAAAAATGCCATATTGGAGACGCGAGTATTGTTTGGAACGTATTCCAAGTTAGATAGCTTTTGACAGTATGGCAATATCAACACGGCGCTTAAGCAAACAGTGATGGTCACCAAGTTCATATTACTTGTTTGTAGATCGTCTAGTGTTCATATTTGGCTAAAGGTGTAGCAAAGTACACTTCTGAATTGAGTAAGGTCTGCACTCTTTTGACATTAATAAAAAAATTGTTTTAATTATTTGTAAAGTTTTATAATTTTGTAATCTGTTCCATACTTAATTTATAAACCTGCAAAATAAATAATATTATGTATACATATATGAGTATATAACAAAAACAAAAGTGAGTGAACAAAATAAAATGATAAAAGCTATTAATTATAATAATAATAGTAATGAGTTTATTTCCCAAAATCTTTACATTGTACAAATAATAAAATAAAATAATCTCTCAGCAAACTCAGTTACATGGTCAAATGTCCGTCTATAGGCCTAGAGTTGCTATTCAAATACAGTACATACAATTATAATTACTAAAATGATTCATAAGCAATCAAAAAAAGAACAGCTAAACAAAAGAAGCAAAAACATAACCTACAATGTCACTAAAAAAAAAACAAAACTAACAATCAATAATTATAATACTCGAGTAACATTCGTCTGTATTTGTATGCCTAACATGATAACTAAACAAACTATCCCAATTTCTTCCATTCAAATATTCTTTATAATATTTTATGTTAATTGTTTCTGAACCCAACCATGTAATTCTATTCTTTTTAAATATTGGACAAACAACAACATAATGGTAGGTACCCTCAATTTCTAACCTATTACACAGTGAACACAAATGAGACTCTTCGGGCCGGTCAACCCTAAAATTTAAGTTTAAAGCTTGCCCCTTAATTTAAGAATTTTAGAAACAAAATAAATACTATAACCTTCTGTCATTCAATTCCTTTCTCCTAAATAAAAGTATAATTCTTTATACATAACATGATAAACAGAACTACAAGATTTGGGCAATAAATTATTTTTTAAATCAGTCTTAATAAAATTCAGTAGGTTTTCTATAAAAGCAATTTCACCATTTTCTTTTAAGAATTAAGAAGAATGAAGATTATGTTTTTTACAAAGTTTTTTTGACATTGTTATACCAGAATATGTTTTTATTGATAATTTCACTTTCAAGCAATTTTGGCAGCCTACGATAATTTAATTCCAACACTTTCTGTATATACTTGAAAAGTAATGAAATAGTATATACAAACAATTAATTGTTTTTTCCTCAAGACTATATTATAAAATCAGGAGTATTTTTTGGTAGCATAAGTGGCTTTTTAATAAAAAAAATTAAAAAATTGTTTACTATTTGAGATTGCATAATAATAACCTCATACTTGTGCTACATAACAAAATACAGAAATAAATAATGCTTTAAAAACCACCATTTTTCAGACATTGGTACATTATTATTATTCAGTAACTTAGGCTACTACATGTTATATTTACACAAAATTTAGCCGCCCCTAATCTGTTTGCATTTGTCTGCCCCAAGATAGCTTTGAACTTAACCATACAATATTTAACTTAATCTAAACATATTTGTACTCTTTTACAATTTAGGGCCTACTATTCGCTACCCTTCAAATTTCCATTGCTATTATTTTGGTATTCTACCACCATTTCTAAAAATCACAATCTTAGACTTAGTTAAATTTAATTATACGTTCCATAAACCACAATAAATCTCTAGCCTGTCGATCATATCTTGCAAAATGTCTGGACGATCCGGTATATTAACAGCATCATTTGCATATAATAGACACCTTATATTAACTCCTGATAAAACATTTAAATAGAGAGAAATACAAGAAAAGCTATTCAACAATTATCAGCTTAATAATAATTTTCATTCGTTTAACTGTTAATTTTATTGAAAACATTTACAGTAATAATTATGGTATTCGAAAAGTCAAAAACAAATAGTAACAAAACTTGGGAAGTGTAAAAACAATTAATACAAAATAAATTGGAAGACAGCCAACTAAATTATTAAATTTTAAAATGGAAAATAATAATTAATTATGTGTGTAAATACTAACTTATGTATAATATTAATTATATAAGTACTAAATATTATCTATACTAATATTATAAAGAGGTAACATTTGTATGTAGGGGGTAATATCTGGAACTACTGAACTGATTGGAAAATAGTTTTAATAAAAAAAAGCTACACTATCCCTGAGTAACATAGGCTATAATTCATTTTGATTAAAGCATTTTTATTTAAATATTTCTAAATTTAGTCGGACAAAATTCGTAGGTTAGGCCTAGAGACTGATGAACGAACATATATTTCTTAAATGTATTTACATTAATTATCATAGCAACCAATTGAATAAAATAACAGATAAAACAGGTGTTTGCTCTAATATTTCCATTAACAGCTGATTTAAAACTTTGAAGCGATTATTTATATTTCTAACTTTCAGGTTAGGTTTTATAAAGTGAAGACCTGAGCATTGCTGGTCTTTTTAACTTTTATTGTAATTGCTGTTATAAAAACGAAATAATTTGATTTTAACATTTAACATTATTTACCATCTTAGCTTTGGGGTTATTATTAATCCTACACCTTTATTATAAAGAAAACAACATGATTATGTGTGTAGAAGGTCCTAACGGAGTTGGCGTGCGGAGCACGCAGGCGTTCCCCCTAGTATTATATACATCTAAAGAAAGATACTTTCTTTTAACACTATAATGTGGCTTCAAGAAACTTATTGATCGAGTAAAAATCATTGCTCCTAAACAGCTTTATAATTTTCTTCTCAATCTACTGACGTCGAGATTGTTTAAACTTCATGAGGAGTTTGTTCGTGAAAACTACTCCAGCGTCAGATATTTACTTAAAGCTTAAAGCTTTTGTGTTCATAATGCATGTTTATTTCTGGTGTTACATGTACTAACTTTTATGTTACGAACTTGTGTGCTCTTGAATTTGAAATGTACAATTATTTCTAGAATCTACATTAAATATGCCATAACGTTTTAATGCAATTCTGCAAGAATTGTGTAGGCCAAGCTATGATTACGATTGTTTTCTTCTAAATAATGCAATTGCCTAAGTAGGAATAATATTATTCAATATCGAGAGAATGTCCTTAGCAAGGCGATTGCTGAATTGATTTTTCTGCACATTTCATTCGTATGGGCAATGTTAATTTATTGTAAACGCTGATCTCCAGAACTTACATGTAGCAAAGTGAAGGCGTGGAATAGGTTTGCTTATAAAGAAGTTCAAGGGACGAATACCAAAAGCTCTTGTAAACGAAGTTATACTAGGATAATTTCAGATTTCTAGCAAATTGATTTTCCAAGTTTTGATTTTTTTAAATCATTGCCTCTTGTAACTAAATGAAACAAAATGTGTGCTTAGCTTGGATACTCTGTTACAAATGTGTGTACGTGGCCTAAGAAGAGTAAAATATATTTGTGCAAGGTAATTACGATTAATCAATATGGGAAAGCTCTTGCAGTGTTGATAACCATCAGGTTTCAGATATTATGTGTAAAGAAATTGCTACATATCTCCAAAAGATTGTTTATTATTTGTACTAGAATAAATACAGTTAGAACATTTTCCTCTAACAAGCAAGCCCTTTCAAAAGTTATAGCTCAGTGGGAAATAATTTTGAAAGTGTAATTGTTCTCAAAAATGCTTTTAAGAGATCAACATTACATTGATTTGTACAAGTAGTCATGCATTCACTGGCACTGACAGTGAATAGAAACTAATGTTTGTCCTTGGCTTTAAATAGTTTTACAGGTGGTGGCAGAAAGTTTTTTGTGGGTGTGGATCTAAAATCATTGTTTTGTATCAATGAACACACATTTCTAGTTTATAATTAACTACACTATTTAAAAAATAGTTTCAACTGATATATTATATTTTCCATTATAATTTTATAAATGTTTAGGTCTACTAATGAAGAACTCAATATATTAAAATTAAAAGTGATGCTCATATTTATTAAATTAAGGATGTACAATTTAATTGCTTACCTATGCTACTATTATACAAAATTCAATTGTTTATACTTTGTGGTTGTTGTTCTGGGTAATCTCAGACATTACTGAACCTTTAACAAATCTTTGACTGGTGAATAATTTATACTTTACTAAAATATAATACAGCCTTAATGGATGTTTAATTGAATTAAGTATTTCAACTAATATAAAAACTATCAACTCCTGTTTAAATGTACATAAGTGAGTAACATATAATATAACAGCTTATTTCACCCATCACCTGTTGCAATACTTAACAAAATCCAGCGTAGATTATACTTTATGGTTATAATTACAACTTCAATCATTAAAATTCTTGTGAAATTGCTTTTTTAAATAAGAATTCAGAAGTAATGTATTATATACTATAAT
>JAGFPH010005372.1:70614-96855 GCA_018207615.1 Philaenus spumarius
AAACGTTTAACAAATTAATAAAATTATCAAATCAATAATAAAACATTCAAATTTAAAATCTTTGCCCTTCGGTTTTTCTTTTGTATACATTCTAAAAAAATGAGACATAATGCTGAAGAAATTAACAGTAAACACAAAGTGAAATGATAATAGAATTTGGAGATTGTTGAGCATAACTAAAATGTTCTACTTCAAATATAGGCTACGTTTAGTCCACAACCGCGAGCCCGAAGTTGGCGTACGAAGCACTTATGTGCCTATCCAAGTTCGATAGTATATTAAGAAAAACACAGTTAAATCGAACAAACAATTTTTTTCATACTGAGTAAATATTTTGCGATTTCGATTGTTAAAGCTGCAGAGGATTTTTTTCTTAACGATTTATGTAAAGTAACTTCGTATATTACAACAAACGAGCACACAACTGTACTTTATTCAAGAGAGAGACGATATTCCTGGCACTGATCCAAGTACTACATGCTTTAAAATACAACTCGAAGTTGGATAAATATTTTGTCAGTACATTTACTTCTGATCCAGCAAGTACAACTTATATCCTATACTTTGCCAATTCTATAACTCCTAATTTCACATTTTGTTTACTGCCAAACTTTAAAAAAAAAAAAAACACTTTATCCGTATATCTATGCTTTCAGTAAACTGTCTATTCCTTATAACTCTGCATTTGAATGCAACTGATTGATCAAACTTCTCCTCAACTATTAGTTTATTTTCGGTAAATTTCAATACCAGTTCCAATATCAATTTGAGCCGGCCAGTTGCAAAACCACCTAATTAATTTTTTTTTTTTTTACTTTTTGAGTTAATTACGCCATTTTGTTCAGTAGGATAAACTGCACCAATTGCAACTAGTAAATAAGTGCAAAAACCAACTCGTTCAAGCTTAAAATTGAAGTTGAAATAAGCAAACTGTTTCAAAAGAATGTAGTTGTAAATCTATACAGAATTAAAACATCCTACTTCATGAACGGAAATACTGTCGCAATAGTAACTACTTGCGATTACACAACATGGAGGCATATAAGGTTGCAGAAGCAAAACCACCTAATTGACATGCTTCCAGAAAGTGCTTATAAGTTAAGCAAGCATTGATATTTTAGTGGAATTTAATAAAGTACCATTTCTTCTTGTATGTTTGGAGTATTTTTTCTGTTTTTTAAATGTCTATCAAAGTTGGCAACATTGTAAATATTTTAAACTTGTCACAAATGGTAATAGAAAAAAAGTTTTAATTTGGATTGTTGATTGGAATTGATTGTTGATCCAAATAGCTACAAAACAGTTCAAAACACTTGCTTTGGTTTTCAAAGCGGGTGAAGATTTTAAATGTTATGATTGGAAGAAGAGCTGTGAGGAAACCTATTAGTCGATGGAATTTTCCATTTGTAAAATCTAAAAGAATTGTTATTTCCAGAAGCAAACGTAATAATGCACTGGTTAGGGGCGAGTCCTTCTATTCAAGTGTGATCTTGGTACCCCAAAATTAGTTACTGTCTCTGGATTGACAGCTTAGATATTGAACTAGAAGAACTTAAAATCGGTGTTCCGCTTCCTTTGCTTAGTGTTCGAGACATTGAAAAGTTGCTCAAGAATCACTATGGGCAAGAATGGAAGAGTAACAATCAATTGCATTTCTTAAAAACTGCTGTTGAAAAAAATGGTACCTATTCAAATATTTTGAATGAAGTGGAAGAAAATGATATAAATAATGATCTTCAAATGGAAGAAATTTATTTGAGAATTGAAGAAATTAATATTATTTAAACTAAACTTGTTTTACAGCAATTTCCGTACCTTTTACAATGTGTATTGCTTGAATTTAGTATATTACTCTTTTTCTCTTGCTTGTGTATTAGTTTGGTTGTTCTCAAACTTAACTACTTACATGTACATATTTGATACCCTTTTGTTTTAATTCGTGGTACTTAACTTTTTCCTTTTGCATATAATTTTAGCACACTTTTCGTATGTTTGATGAATAAATAAATTTATCTTTTCACTAAATTTCGGTCTTAACTAATACTTAACACTCCTATACTTGATTTTAAAATGTTGATAAATTGGACTTTTGTTTCTTACTAAAAACTTGTTTAAGGATACTATACAGAGTGATACAAAATTCTGGCCACCCCTTTGTCACATATCAACTCCGTACTTTCAGAAACCTATTCAATTTAAAAAATATTTTATTTTTAAAATTTTTAAATTGTATTAGGATATCAAAAAATGTAATGTATCCGCTATCTTGGATACACCATCTTGAATGTAATTTTGTTTTTGTTTTAATGGGAAGGTGAAATTCATTTCGATGTAGAATTTCAAGAGAAAACCAACGGTGAAATTTGCACATCCATATATTTAACTGATTAAAAATGGCGCCCAAAAAACCAACAAAATCGTGATTGTCCCATTTTGCTGTACAATTTTAAAAACATATTAATTATTATTCTTTTTTGATTCATAACTAAATAAGCTTTCAAACGATATGCCACACAAAGATATTTGGTTGAACCACTCGAAATCAATTTTGAAAAATCAAAATGGCTGTAACTAAAAATGTTTAAATGGCAAGGTAGGTTATGTGCAATTCTTTTTAAAGATCTATTTAAAATGAACTAATTATTGTATTTAATATTTTTTGAAACTATAGGCCTATCTTTTAATTCGCAAGAAATAAATTAAAATCTGATTTTTTGGGAAATTTTTAAACAAAATTTTCTTTATATTAGACAAGTATTGAAATGTAATAACGATGTACCTAGTAAAAATGAAAATTATTCTAAATTACTATTTCTCCAAATCAGTTATTTTATAATGATGTGTTGTAATCAATGTTTATAATCAGCTGTTCAAAATGGACTTCGTTTACATATCAAAATACATTGTTTGTGGTTTAGATTAGCTTTCCTTCTCGTGTGTACGGTATTAATAATTTGTGCAAGACTGATTTTTTCCAACAGCTAAGTGAACAAGTTGAATAATCTGCTTCTCTATTTTTCAATTAAGTTAAGTATTTTCTTCTTTCAGTGCATATTTTAATAATGTATGTCCATAAAAACAACCCTGTTGTAAAACTTTGCCGGCAAGAAAACCTCCCCAGCCAAAAAAAGAATTGATATGAATGAAATCCCGCCAAAGGAGCATGTTCAGTGCTTCGCGCCTCGGTCTTGATGTGCACGTAGGAACCTATGTAAAATAGTTAATTTCTTTCATCGCTGATTTGATTGTCGGAGAGCTTCAAAATTCTTTCAACGTTGTTTGGGAAGAGCTTGAAATTAATTTCAAATCAGTCTCTAATCTTTAAAATAATACGCTATTATTAAATCTTGCTTAAATTAGTAAATATGATTTGATTTATTGCTTTTAAATGAATTTTGAAATTATAGTAGCCATTGAATTAAGTTATTAATTTTGAAATATGCTTTACATAGAATTAAAGATTATAGACTACTTATATACATTTTTAGATACCCTTTGTTTTAATTCGTGGTACTAATTTTCACCTTTTATACAACATTTTAGCACACTTTTCGTTTGTTTGTTATATCAATAAATTTATCTTTTCAAAAAATTTTGGTTTTAATTGAGACTACTCTTACACTTTATTTTTAAATTTGTTATGAATTGTACTTTTGGTTATTACTAAACACTTGTTTAAGCATCTCATATACTTTGATTTGTTTAGTACAATATTTATTATATGTAAGCTGAAGCTCCTAGATAATAGAATGGGCTTCTTCAAAGGACTCAACGGACATTTCTCACCTTTTTAAAATTTGACTGGTGAGAAATAATTTGTTCACTGCTATTCGGTCTTAATTGTACACGTCTTTTCTTATTGGTTTATATAATATATGCCACGTAAGCCAAGGTATAAGTTCAAAGCATAAGTTAATTTCTCATGAGAATATGGAGAGGTCGGCAAGGTGTGTTGTAATGGAATTGTAAAATGATGATGAATTTCAAATTTTGCACTGTTAAGTTGTAGGCTTGTGTTTTATAAATTACATTACATGAAGTTATTCTCTTTGTTTGGAGGTATATTACATTTGTTTAATATATATCTGACTATTTTTACTTCAGAATCATTTTATATTTAAAAAATTTATTTTTGAATTTAACACGCACGTATATCCCACACTTGAAATCGCAACCTTTGCTACAAACACGGCGTTATAGAATCACTAAAATAAATTTCAAATATTCATAATAGTTCCTTGGGTAAAAACAAAACATACTGGTAAAATATGATTAAATGATTAAAATATTCCTTGAAAAACACGACTATGTAGGTAAAGGCATAATGTTTTAAAATTATTCCTCGAGTACAGTATAACCGTACTGACATTGTAATAGTTTTAAATGTTTTATTTATAGACAAATATACAATGTAAAATGGAAGCAGAAAACTTGAGTATTTAACCCACACATAGGCATATGCCCTCCATCAAGTTTTAGGCAACTCTCTTGGAATTGTTGTAGATGGTGGTAAATTGGGGTTTTGCAGTCTTCTAACGTATTAGTTATTTATTGACGAAGCTCTGCAACGGTAGTCAGTGGGTCATTTTTGAAGCTGCTTTCCTTGATCATTCCCCACTCATAAGCGTCAGGTGGTAAGTGGTAAGGGTATTTACATGCGTATAGAAAGTTTGTTCCTCGGGAAGTTAGGTAGTAGCCAAACTTTCTTTGCAGTAAAGCAGTAGTGGTTACAGCGGTGTGACTTGTGGGACCATCTTGCTGGAGCTACTGGGAACACAAATCTATATTGCCAGCACGACACAACCTCTTCAGATCTTTTGCAAATGGTTGGAATATGGTCTTTCTGTAACGTAACTGGTTTACAGTAATAACATTCCCGTTATCATCTTCAACGAAATACGTACCCAGTATGTCTATCTTGATATGATCTCTTGATGTTGTGGAGACAACTACGACATAGTCAGGAGGTACATTACTTCAGACATTAGGCTTCTTGGTGTCTATTATCTTACATCATTTTTTGAGGAGGGGAAATCCATCATGGACACCCTGCTACTTCATGGTTAGTGCCGGACTCCTACCGGCTAAAACCACCTCCTCACTTCCTATCTCCTGTACTCTTCCTCCTTCTGAGTCGTAAAACTTGTGATGAATATTTCACCTGCCTGCCAGCATCCATTGCATTAGTCATTCTCCAAGAATTGTTGCTCCACATATGTTAACCAGGTTTTCTCTGTTAGCGTCCCATATTTTACATTCGAACAAAGTATGTTCAACAGTGTCAATTTCACTGCAGTAAACATCCAGGATCTTCTCTACGTCTAAACCTGTGGAGGTATTGGAAAAACTACCCATGGCCTGTAAGCACATGCGTGATGTAGTAGTCTACATCACCATATTTTCAGTTTATCTAGCTGATTATATCTGGGATAAGCCTCTTAGTAAGTTTTACAATACCATTGTCTTCTGTCCACTTAAGTTGCCTAATGACTCCTAACTAATGTTTTTTCGGCAGGTTTTGCCGCCTCGAACTATTCTACCTCTCTCCTCTATGATGTCTATGGGGGCACTCCTGCTAATACGACAGCCACGTCCGTCGAGACTGTCCTATATGCACTAATGCATGTGAGGGCGATTCTTCGTTGGAGTTTCTAATATTCCCTTGTATTTTTTGAATTTGAGCACTTCATGCCATATCGGTGACGCATAAAGTATTACCGTATAGGCCGCATTCATAATTACTCTTTTCTTAAATGCTCATGGGGAAGATTTATTATGCATGATTCATCTGAAAACCCCAGATACAATTATGTGTACATAACTTTCATACATTTTGTAAGATCCCAGGATTTGATCATTTCATTGTTAACATTGAGGTGTTATTAACTACTCTGACTTTTTTGACTATTACATTATTTTGAATGATCAGTTGATCAGTTTCTATTCTATGCGCGAATCTACTAAGGGTTTTAAACATTCTTCCTAAAGACATATTAGTGCTGTCCATTTTCAAAGATATCCGGTGAAATTTTTTTTCGGATACTGAAGGACATGTTGAAGAAGTCTACCTTGGTTTTCATCTGTAGTGACCGTTTTTGGGCTGTACTCGGTCGACTAAACTTGTCAACAACTTGGTGGTAGTTTGTAAAATAGTTTTTGAACCTTTACAGCAGTGCCGGATATAGGAAATTTCTCAGGGCGGGCAAGTCAGCTCTATGCCGCTCCTGTAGCTGTTTTTCATTACTTAATGCAATAATAAATAACAAGATAAAAGTAGTAGTATTTTTTGTCTTAATTAATTAATTAATATTAATAAATATTTGTATTCACTTCTATTTAAAACTAAATTACAAAACTTTTTTATATTTAAAAAAAATTACAAAAAATGTTTAATACTTTCTATGTTGGCCTAAAGTTGAACTTTTTCTTCCGTTAATAAACTGATTTTGTTTCTTGAGCTTATAACTTTGAAAATTTTACATCAATCAGTTCTTTACTGTCATACATGAATTCGTTGAACCTTTCTCCAAAACCATGGTACGGAACACATTTGTATTGGGGTATAATTAATATATTTGGCGGATTTTTGGAAAAATACTTGCAACACGCACCGAAATGGCATGGCATCGCAGAAATTTAGAATAAAAAGTTTTAGGGTTAAGTAGAGCCTATTCAATTAAATTAATTCTTATTGTTACCTCTAAATGTAGATTTAGGTAGATATTGTAGACGCTAACAATAGACTACAATATTTGATTTAAAACTATGTGAGCTTTAGACTGAAACTGTATCACTGATTAATTGAACAATGTTATACAGTTCACTAAATTTTACAATGTAGCCTAAAGCAGACTCACCGCTAGTCAACTGCAACTGGTACTGTATTTGTGTCTTTTTCCGCTTTTCTCTATGAGTCACAGGCATAGATAAAATATGTACTATCATTCATATCATCTATGGTCACATACCACCCTCCCCTCCCCTAGCTACCTGCTTGTTTTTCGGCAATTAAACAAGCAATTACGCAATTCACACCAACGCATTAGCGCTATTCTGTTATTGAATTTAAATATGCTTGCTTTACTTTTATGTAAAGCAAATATTTGAGTAAACTTTTTGTAATAGTTTAATATAACCCCACCAGTATAAAAAGAAAGTGATCTGATGATATCTAAATTTTATGTTTTTATACATATTTATATGTCACTATGAAATTATAAAGAAGGGTCAATTCTTCAATCCTATTTTGAAGCCCTCCGGACCTGCCGCATGGGGCAGTTGCATCCTTCCACCCCTCCCCCTCTCAATCCGGCTCTGCTTTACAGACATTCGCATCGAACTAGGACCATCGGTACGAACTGTTCCGTGCGAGCGAAAATAATCCTGTACGATTAAAACTATCTCATTAAATCAACAATATAGTCAGCTGTTGTAAAATCAAACCACATCAGCTTTGATTTCAGTAGCGTTTATTTTTGCACATACTGTTGTAGGTCTTACTCAATAACATAATGAAGTTAAACGTTTTGGAAAAGGAGGTAAACACTGTATTACGATTATGCTTGATTTAAATTGATTATTTCAAGTAAAAATTTGTTTTATAAGTATAAGTACAGAGAAAAATAGCAAAAGGGTACCTAATTTTGGGATTTAAAAAGACTAGAATAACATAATAGTTCGACCACGCAGCTGAACCGATGACGTGAGTTAAGCAAATTTCCAAAATTAAGTTTATAGGCCTATTTTTTAGGGTTTCAACCAACAATTTGGGAAATTGGTCCACTCACGACGTGCTGAATGGCTGCATGTGTGTACGAAATATATTAGTAGAATTTGTTTGCACCTAAGCCTCCAGCTTCGACTCACGCG
Organism: Philaenus spumarius; assembly: GCA_018207615.1. Classification (NCBI taxonomy): domain Eukaryota; kingdom Metazoa; phylum Arthropoda; class Insecta; order Hemiptera; family Aphrophoridae; genus Philaenus; species Philaenus spumarius. The sequence goes on from JAGFPH010005372.1 coordinate 78,484, forward strand.
CTCCTTTGTTCCACTCACAGAAGGAAAAAATTCGCTTTGCTAGTTTGCACCTCGACCTTGTAACCTCGGGTTATGAGCTTCGCTTCGCTCCCAGCGTACAAACTCGGCCGTTGGCCTCGGATCAGAAGATGCCACCGCCACCACCGTAAAATCCACCATGTGGATTTGAAACGGGTACTTTTATGGTATTTTATGCTTTGATCGATTTTGGGGGGAAGCAATCGAGCTATAAGGTCGCGTTAAAAAAAAATGTGCAGAATAGTGTCCTAAATTTATTTTAGATAAAATTTAAAAAAAGTTTCATTCTCGTAGGAAAAATTTCAAAAAATAGCTACTTCGGGTAAAAAAACTTGTTTCCGATTGTTGGAACTCGTCCGAGCGACATAGACAACCAACGTGTGTACCAAATTTAGACCAATAGGACTTCAAATGTGGCCACTAGAGTGCGAACACATCTATACATGTAATTTTTAATGACACCCAAAAACGTGTTCTGGGGACCATGATCGGTGCTCATTTACTACTCCCGACCTTAGGCTTTACCATAAAGGTCGCTGTAATAGCTCAGTTTTCCTATGGAAATTCGCTAATATTATAAAGTTATTAAAATATCTCATAACATTCTGATAAAGGGAGAAATTTAATTTGTACATTTTTGATAGTATCGATTTGTCGCTTGGGAATAACTCTTAATTATTTCATCCGGTAAAATAGTGAATAATACACAACTCTTGGTAAATTTCCTCTGCAACATCATCCCGTTAACTGCCCTGTTACTACATTAACCTTAAGACAGTTTTGTGCTTTAAAGTTCAGACAAGGAAGCTTTTGTTCGGCATTCCTATTAACCTTTCCGTAGAGCAAGAGAGTTATTAAGTATATTTGCGATGTAATTCTTTAATGTGTTCCTTTATATTCATGGACCCGTTAAGCCTGAACGTTCGTAGAATAACATAATCTCATAACCAGTGGCAAATATAAAGGATGTTGCTGTTGTACGAAACATTACGGCGTTTAACGAGATTTACAATATCATACATTACTATGGTAACACAACAGGGCTTCGCTCAACAACCCCCAAGGCGAAGCAAATGCAAACATATTATTGTATTCTCTGATATTTTCACGGAAATTGCGATTGATTAGGACAGAGGCACTTGAATCGGGGTAGAGTGGTGGGGGTAGTGTTGAGATGGATCCAGACGCATGCGCAGAAGAGACGGAGTTTTAAAGTGAATGACGCGTATTTTTTTATATAATAGAGAGTTAAAATAGGCCTGTGTATTTAAAAAAAAAGCAGTCGCGGGTCTGCCGACATAAGTGAAAACTGTTATGAATATAGGAAATCTTGTTTAAGTTATTTAAAAAAATTTAGATTTCAATTTTAAATGTGACAAGATAAAAATAACACTACTTACGAAATGAAGACGCACAATGTTCATTTCAGAAGTATTACGAAGTAAACTATTTTAAAACAACTTACCAAATGAGGAAGCACAATGTACATTTCAGAGGTATTACCAAGTAAACAACACTTTTAAACGCAACTTATGCAATGAGGAAGCATAATGTCCATTTCATAGGTATTACCAAGTAAACTATATACTCTACCAAGTACTATATATAGGCCTACACATGTGTACTATATACAGTAGGGCATGATGTAAAAATGCGTGACGGTAAAATCCGATCACCGCCCGCAACATTTTTTGGACGCGGTGCGCGTATAAACGTTTTCACTTCAATACTATTGAGAAGGATTCGTACCGTTAGCTTATCGTAACCTTGATACCTCTACAACTCTATAATCACTTAACGGAATCAGATTCATGTTTTCCCAGTTCATAATTGCAATTTTACAGTCCCAGAATAAATTGTTTTATTATTCCGCACAGGTAAGTCCGGCTGGTGCGAGATTCTAAATAACATTTTTTTCTTTTATTTGAAATGAAAAAGTAAATATGTTATTAGAGAAAGCCGACTTGTGGTTTATAAACCGCATCCGCGTTGAAAGGGGTATTATGTTAGCAAAAACAATTAACAATAAATAGCAACAACAACAGTAACAACACTTACCAATCTTCGATGTACGAAAGACGATTCACTAAACAATACAAACAAAACGATAGTTTTAGCTGAGGATGTGATGTGTCAACACGACAGCTGTTTTGCGAGGGAAGCCGAAAGCGGGTAGGGGTTGCCGAGTTTGCCCGATGGTATTTTTAACCGAACGTCTGTGGGCCTGCCGCCTCCTACCCTACGCGTTTTCACGAATCACAATAATTATTGCAGTTTATCGGTTTTGTGATTATTATACCTACCTAAATAATATACTCTCTATCTACATTATCTTATTATTCTGATATAACACATTAATTCATTTACTTAAAAACCTACTTAATCAAGATTTCATGAAGAAATAACTAAGTTTTAATTTAATTTTGTTTTATTGTAATTTTAGAGTCCGACCCTGTTCGTCCCCATGCATAGCCAACTATGCTCCACCCTCCCCTCTGCGGCCCTGAACAGATGGCAGTATCAGGAATGGTCATAGCGTAATGACGGGCATGTTTGAAGATTTAAACTTTAATGAAGAATAAGACAAATTCGTTTGGAAAGTAGGTGAAAAAGAAAAAGCGTGTGTTCTTGTTAATATTTTTATTGAACGTGAAGTGTCAAGAATGTATTGACAAACTATTGGAGTGTGTACATTTAACGGTTTTTAAATGTATTATTCTGATATTGTGTTGGTAAACTGCATTCTAAGCAAATACGTATCCCCTATCTCGTTTATGAGACCCAAACTATAGTTCGTTCGCAGAGAGTTTGAAGTAAAGCGCCGCCCCATACAATATTTATGACCTCGGGGACCGACTCTGCCGCACAAACCGAAGTCTACACAAATGCAAGCGCAAAGATATTTTATTCGCTGTTTTATTTTGCAAACAATCTAAAATTAAACATTTGTTTTCCAATATTGCCGTAGGACAATAATCTTAATTGTTTAGTGTAATTATTCTTATTTTTTAAATTATAAAATTTACAACGATCTAAAACAACTTATGGTTTGATTGTTACTTTGTAGTTTATAATATTTAAGACTTAATTAAAGAATCAACTATTTTTTAGATGGAAATATAAAAAGTGGACGGTGGAATGTTAGTGACAAGTTCCTGAAGAATGTCAACCTCCTCCTCCACCATCTCAGGGTCACTCTTTTTTTTAGGAAAAGAGGATCACTGTACTGCAGGTCCTCTGAAAAACCGGATTCACTTTTGCTGCTGTCATCTTCTTACAAATTTATAACAATTCTTTCTTCTACGATGTCATCCAATCTCCACATTTTTTCTTCTTTTCTTTTTACATGTTCTATACATTTTTCCTTCTTCCAAAAGAGGTTTCACATTTTTTTATTTGTAATGAAACATTGTTTGAGGTAAGTTTACCATTAACTTCAGCACAGGTGAGTTCGATTGGGATAAGTTGGCAGTGGTTAGGGGAAGCCTTGAAACAGTTTTCTGCTAAGTTTTGCCTCTTCATCTATGTAAATAATTAACTAATGAGCTTGACTTGTGAGAAAGTAACTTTCTGTGTCGCCATCCTCAGTGATGCAAGGGCTACACTAACCAAACTATAACAGTTTGGTTACTGTAGCCCGTGCATCACTGAGGATGGCGACATTGTCTTTGAAACACGTTTGAGGTTAGTAAACGTATTTATTGTGAGATTTTGTGTTCAGGTTTTATTTTATCTTCATATATGATATATTTGTCATGTTTTCCTCTCTCTGCACCTTCGTAATGGGACAGTCATTTAAAAATAATGGGTTTTAATAAAACTTATTTTTGTAAATATTTAAAACACATTGTTTCTTGACGATATTTATCATTCTTCTTTAGTTCTTCTTTACTGAAGAAAGAATTTCCATCCTTAAGTAACTAGCCACTTATATTAAAAAATTCAAACTAAAATCACTATCGTAACTTTAAAATATACTTAAATAACAACAGTAAACAATTCAAAACAACAGACTTTTCTTCGAATCGCACGACAACGTTTAAACTGTGAAGCATTGACAACTGAGCGACTGACGTGAGCGTTAGGGTGGGATAGTTAAAAGAAAGTATGTTTCCAAAGAACTACTGTGAATCATGCGCAGAGTCGCCCGTCGTGCACGTGATGTTCGTTTTCCTCATTGGCCCAAACCCTAAACGCGAGCCTTTGTAAGGCGGTGCTTCACTTCAAACTCTCTGCGAATGAACTATAATATATTTAGTCGTTTCCTTACGTCGTGGCTAGAGACGGTAAAAGAGAAACCTGAAAATGACAAAACTAATCTATATAAGTTTTGTCACTCACTCACTGACTCACTCATCACGATTTTTTAAAAAGTACTGAACGGATTGGAACGAAATTTGGTATGTAGTTTCCTCTAGGGTTATAGGTGCTTACTAAGAAAGGTTTTAAAAAAATTCGAAATTTTAGGAGGGGGGGGGTTGATGGTCAAAGTACTAAGAAAAACCAAAGAACGGATTGGAATGAAATTTGGTATGTAGCTTCTTCTAGGAATCTAGGGTGCTAAGAAAGGGTAAAAAAAAATTAGGGGACTTTGGGAGGATCAAAGTTTCTAAAAATCCCCATAAGAAATAGCCTACATAGTGTAGTATATTTATTGATATATTTTGTTTGTTAATATAGATTTAACTTTGATTTGTGCAAAGCCGGATCGGGCAGCTAGTAATAGTATATTTGAACAATTTAATGTTTTAGATAAGTAAAGTAGGAAATATTTGTGTCTTGAAGTTAGCTAACAAATGCATTTATATTTTCATAAACAATTCGTCAAAAATGTATAAAAATAATGTTGAAACAAAACATTTTCAGAAAGAAGCCGTATGAGATAACACATGCATTCCGAGTTAAAGCAGAATAACATGTCTAAATAGAGGAGGATAATTGGAAATTCCACTGACGCTATTTATGCATGGAATCCGGCGTATAACATAAAAGATAATAGTACCATGAAAAGTAAAAATATCAGTGTATTTATAAAAAGTGTTAGACGTATTTCATTCTTGTTTTTGTATGAAACTGTAGAAACGTGTATTTATGTATTTCTATACTTCCACGAGAAATACTAATAATAAATAAGTATTACGAGTTGGGTTTGCGAAAATATTGTGAACATTAATTGGAGTAGTTGTAGAATAAAATTTACATGGAGTAGTAAGGAAATAGAAATTGAAAATACTAGCACTAATCGTTTCTTTTAAAACTAGAGGATTTGACGACTGGATACGCGAAAAAATTCTTTATGAAACCAATACACTTGATGTGGGTATTGTATAAAGTGTTTTTTTTTTTATATATATAAAATGAAACACCTTTAAAAATAAATGTATTAACTTCTGGGATAGATTTGTACCCGTTTGCTTCAGCCAACAACGCCGCGTTTTAGATTAATTACCGGTAATTAAAATAAATTTAGATAGCCTACCATTCATTTCAGAAAAACTTGTTCAACCCAAACTTTTGTCAGCAGTATTAGACAGTAATACTTGCAAAATTTTACAAAAGCCGTCAGTATTGATATTGCTGAAATATCATAAACAAATTGAATAATTTTTTAAACATTATGTATAAAGATCTTTTTTTCTTTATTCGAACTAACCGCTGAAAAGGAAACATTTTTAACATGGACAGTTTATACTTAGTAAAGGAATAGTCGGGAAAAGCGAAAATCCATGATTGGTGCATTTGTTAAAAAATAATAATAATACGAGAATATTTGTGTAAATGACTAAAACAAAAGGACGAAAACAAGGATATAAACTATTTATCTTTTAGCATTTCTCTGTGATTTCCACAGCATTGTTGTTTACACTAAGAAAAGGGTTACTTTCAAAATTGATGAGAAAACGTTTGGTGTTTATTTTACGTTCATTGTATGAAGTTCTATCAGTATAGATCATCTATACATAACACGTAAATTATATCTATATAGTATATACTTAATATTATAAAGAGGTAAAATTTGTTTGTTTATATGTAGGGGGTAATTTCTGAAACTATTGAAATGACTGAAAAATAGTTTTACTAATAAAACGCTACACTATCCCTGAGTAACATAGGCTATAATTCATTTTGATAGAAACATTGTTTATTTCAATATTTGTAACTTTAGTAAAAAAAAATTCTTAGGTTAGGCCTAGACTGATGAACCAAAAGATGAATTACATTTATTACCATAGTAAAAAATTGAATAAAATAACAGATAAAACAGCTGTTTGCTCTAATATTTCCATTAACAGCTGATTTTAAACTTTGATGCAATTATTTGTATTTCTAACTTTTAGGAAAACTTTTTATTAAAGTGTAGACCTGAGCGTTGATGGTTCTTTTAATCTTTATTATAACTGCTATAAAATATTCGAAATAATTTGATTTATTGATAAAATATTTCGAAACATTTAACATTATTTAAAAACTTAGCTTTGGGTTATAATGTATTAATCCATCTTTATTATAAAGAAAACATAACATGATTATGTGTATAGACGGTTCCAACGGGGTTGGCCTGCTGAGCACGCAGGGGATTCCACTAGTTCTGGATAGAAAGACACTTTAACTTTGTTCAAGTGAATATTTTGTTTTAGACTATTAAAACATATCATTCCTATTTAAATATTTTGGAAATAGAATCTACCTATTTTTATTTTCAAACTGATATGTTTTAATGGTATTACAAATAAACTACCAATATGTTTTCGAGTATAACGAATCTGTTTCAATGTATTCTGTATTTTGTTCAAATGTAATATAGAGCATTTAATGGGAAGACTGACTGTTCAGTTCGTACAACAATATTGATTGAATAGGGTTATGCAATTGCAGTGAGGGTACGGAATGTAGAATGGCTCAAATCTCAATGCATTAGCGATTCACTTATGATTCATAACATCAGCAAATAAGGTTTTAGTCTTGTATATAAATATGATAGAGATGCTTTTAGAAAATGTATGAATATATATTATGATCAAATATTTGTCATCTTTGGTAAAATACTGAATACCTTTGAGGGTGTTTAGAGAAGATTTTAAGATATCGTTGCGTTGTGAAAGTTAAGCATAAGTCAATTATTAGCACTTTAACACATACTACACAGATATATAAAAGAAGTACACTTATTAAACTAATATGAATAAACAAACATACAAATACAATTTATTTCTTAGCGTTTCCCTTCAAATACAATCAGATAAATATTCAATTAAACGTTAAATTGAATAAAAACCTTATATAACAAAATATAAAAAATATTTTCAGCAGACACTTTATATGCAACAATAATTTTATAAACAAAAAAATATTTAAACATAAAATGAAAATTAAAAAAAAATTTTTAAACCTTATATTTATTAATTAACACGTTCAATGCTAAGCAAATTTCGTATAATTTCCTATGCTAGGAGCTAAGCTTTTATTTTTTATATTTTATAGCCTAAATGAGTAGAAATTACTTTAGTTTTTATTTTTGAACCTTTCTACGTACATGTGCATCCATAGGGTTAAAATTGGCGTGCGAAGCACGTAATGCTCTGTGTATTAAAAATACTCCCAATATGCGGTTGGCGTGCGAAGCACGCAATGGTCTAAGTAATGAAAATTCGACCATTACGGGGTTGGCATGCGAAACACGCAATGCAACTTGTATCGAAAATACTCAAAATACGGGAGTTGGCGTGCGAAGCACGCAATGCATCCTGCATTGAAAATATTCCCAGTACGGAGGATGGCGTGCAATGCACTGTGGGTCGGCCGCTTCTCATAGTGTTCAGTGTCAGGCTCATATGTGCGTTCTTAGCAATGAACGTGTTAAAACAACCTGAACCGAGTACAATATACACAAATATAACACAATATACAATAGCAGCACTCATTCATTTTTTGTTCCACTATTCAAACTTATAACAATTCGACCACCCAGCTGAACCATTGACGTGAGTTGAGCGAATTTCCAAAATTAAGTTTAGGTCTACATGTTTTAGGGTGTCAACCAACTATTTGGGGAAACCCTAATAATTATTGTCGTAACGGCAACATACACACATTATTTTTAGGTTAGGCCTAGACTCATGAACCAACATTTTATATTTATTGAAAGAATTTACAATGAATGTACATTTAACTGTGTTTACCGTCTTGCTTTGATGTTATAGTTACACCTTTATTATAATAGCATTAAACGCATGGAAACAGTAAATACTTGTATAAAAAAAAACTAATATCAAACGGCAATTGAAAGATTAAAATTATGTGTGTATGTTACCGTTAAGGCTGGTAAAATAAATTAAACATACACACAATAATTTTAGGTTTTGCCTAGACTGATGAACCAACATTTTATTATTTTTATTGAATGTATTTACAATGAAAGGACGACACCTACACCAATGAATGTAGCCTATTTACAATGAATGTATTTACACCTTTATTATAATAACATTAAACATTTGGAAACAGTAATACCATATATACCAGTGATAGTATATTGTATCAAAATATATAATTATATTAACTTACTTTTCTAAGTTTGTATTACACATTCTTTCCATTTCTTGTTAATAATTGTTAATTATAGCACTTGACGATACTATCTGAACTACGCCTGACTTAAACAAACGTCTCTTTAAATTGATGAACCAAAACACTATTATGTTTCTTGAATGAATTTACATTCATTGCCATAGCAACCAATTCGATGACGCTTTTTCGTTACGCGTTACATTTTCTATTTGTCAACTCCTACCGCAAGCCGCGTTAAGGAACTTCGTTCCAAAAACACACATATTCTAGTTTTTCTAGTTGAAATCACGAGCTTTAAATATATATTAAGAATACGAATGTAGTATTAAAAAGACTGCACTTCAATAGAATATATTTTACACCGTGTATTTATAGCATCAAGAAATTACAGTTTCACTACTGTGGATGAAACATTTGTGGCACTTTCTGATCAAGCACAGACTCCAACACAATAATGGGTAATGTAGATGTTTATGTTGCACATCCACCCGCCCTTAAGAGAACCTTGTATCTTATCACTTAAACCTCACAAGAACCACCTTGTTACATCCTTGCTTATGGTACATACTTTATGTTGTAGGTGTGTTGACTGTGAAGCATGGCACATTTTGTAACTCATATCCAGCCATCCTTGTCAGAACTGCAACACCATGGGATGCACCATAGCCCTAGTGTACCACATGCACCTCCACCACAACAGCACAAGAATAAACCACCTCATCCGCACTTATATATTGACCTGCAGCCCGTTCACAAAGAGGTAGGAAACGCACTTCACCTGTTCTGCTTGCATGTATTGTATTTGGGTAGATTGTGCATTTTATTATATTTAAGTTAATTTTAAATGTATGTTAAAAGGACCTTGGGTAACAAACGTTGTAGAGGCAGAGCAAAGCCACCATCTTGACCTCTGGGCACAATAATGCATGGTGGGAAACGTTTTGGTTTATTCTAAAACTATTTGTTAGATTTTTGTTGCATGGAACTCATGGTATTCATAAGACTGTATTTATAAAAATACCTTTAAAATATATATATACTCGTATTATATCGACTTTTATGTACTTATCCGTATAAGTTTAATGTGTGGAAGTAAGAACAATGCTTAAAGAAATGTTTCAACAACAGTAGCTAGATATAAATATTGATAAAAAACACAAAGCTGTTATTTCGTAATATGGTAGTGTAAACAATAACCTCAAAAATATAAATAAAAAAGAAACAGATATGAAGATATCAATTCAGATAAATCTTTGAGAAAGTTAAAAATAAATAATAACTTCATTGTTCTGTCATTATGGAGCTTTAATAATAATCAGTAAGCCTATTGCAACATTACTTTCAAAACTAGATTACTGATATTCACAAACAGTCTTTTAAAGTTGGGGTTGTATTTTAAAATAGTTAAAATTTTAAAATCACATATCACTTTATTAAGGGTCTGCTGTAGTTTCGGCCATCTTGGATTTTTATCCTGTAAGAGCAATGTTAAATTTAAAACCATTTATTTCGTTTATTTTGTATAATAAATCTGTTTGTAAGGTCTCATTTTAACCACACTCACAATATGCATCCGATTTCCATTTAACATTTTTTTTTAAATTCCGTTCATTTATCTCGTAATTGTCATTTTTTAGTGCCAAGTTTGAACTTTTTTCCTTACACAATAAAAATTAATAATTAAAAGTGAATCGCAACCCGAATCCACAATTTTATAAAGAATATTAAGTTTTTTTTCAGCACTCAACTACAAAAGATGGATTTATAAAATGGTTTTAAATGAGGCAATGTCAAAGCACTCAGCTGTCAAAAATTGCACTGTTTAGTCATGGCAAAGGGTGGATCGCTGGAGTCGGCGGTTGCTTTCTCTTTTGCTGGAACAGACCCTTAAGCGCGCAAAGAATCATCTGTCAAGAATAAATACCGATTTTAAGAAATTACAGCTGATTACGCCCATGTAATCTTTGTAAATGTTTGTAGTTGTTACAACATAAATTGCTTTTCAGATTATGGTGCAGGTAAATAATTGATGTTGATAAAAAATAGTAGGCCAGAGGACAGCATACTGCTAATTTATATTATTTATTAGGGATAATAATGCACATTTATAATAGCCAATTCGCATAAAAATACCTAGCAAATATTAAACTTCAAGGTTAATTTTACAATTTCGCTTAAAACGAATTCTCAAAATCAATTGTAAATCATGAAGAATTACAATAAGTTTTAGTGGAAGAATATTAAGGGTGTGCAATACCCCTAGAGTAAAAGCATGGAATGAAGTGAGTGGAGCCAATCTTGACAATGCTAGATATTACATTGGTAAAGCGCTCGAGCACGACTAGAATATCGCTAGCATACACTTTCGTTTTTACTAATACTTGTCTTATTTTTAGTTTACGTCATGGGATTATGACATTTAAATTTGCATTAGCCTCCAGTGTAAAGTCTTGTTTATAAGCAAATATCTTTAATGAAAATGTATAATTTACAATTTTTGTCACTTACACATTTTAATTTAGATTTTCATGAATGATTTCCAGCAAATTACAAAAGATCACCATCAAAATTCGATATATTGAAGAGGACTGTCTAGGAGTGTTTCATCCTAGTATTGCGCAATCAAATGCGAAGAGATTTATAGTTTTAAGCAGGTATCTTTTCTAAATGTGCTACTATTGGTACCTTGTAAACTATAAATCTGATAGTGAACTTTAAAGGGCAACCTTTCCATGTTTTTTGGAAATTAAAAAATATGCAGTTAAAATATTTTAACTGCAAAATGGCGGTATTTTCCAAAATGGCGGTGAAATTAAAAATTTCTTATGCACACCGTATATTTTACGATGTTTTTGGATTTTACAAGTTATTTTAATACTTTTTGTTCTTAGTGTTTTTTAAACGACTAACTGTTTAAAATATACAGGGTTATAAAGCTTTTAAAACACCAAAACTGAGCGGAAGATATTTTTGTATGGAAACGTTTTGAACCAATGAAAGTGCTCTTAACACTAATAAAATATTGTTTAGAGAAACAAATAAGTTTTAAAAATCAACAAATACGGTTTTCGTTATTTAAAAAAATCATAATACAGAGGAATTAAGTAAGAAAACTATAAATTTGTCACACATGAAAAATGAAGTTGATAACAGATGTTCAATACCAGCTGTTCATTCTCATTGTTGCAAATTGTTCTTTTTTGAAAGCCCTCTGTTTATTAAACTACAAGTTCTCACTTTAAAGTGCAGGTTTTAATGCATTGGACATTGGAGGCCAACTTTCTCATTTTTTATGGAACACTCTATATTTTATGATGAATTGGATTTTACTGAATTCTTGGTTCTGAATCAGCTGATATTTGCTTTAGATAAACAACAATTAATTTACAACAATGAGAATCAACAGCTGATATTGACCATCTGTTATCAACTTCATTTTTCATGTGTCACAAATCTGTAGTTTTGTTACTTACTTCCTCTGTATTATGGTTTTAAAAAATAATAATTTTTGATTTAAAAAAAGTTACTTGTTTGTCTTAACAATTAGTGATGAGAGCGTTTTCATTGGTTCAAAACGCTTCCATACAAAAATATCTTTCCCTCTAATAGGGTGTTTAGGAACTTTATACCCCTCTAACTTTTAAAGGGTTAGTCGTATAAAAAAAACTCCAAGAACATAAACGTCTTAAAATAACTTCTAAAATCCAATCATCATAAAATATACGGTGTTCCATAAGAAATTCGAAAGTTGACCGCCATATTGGAAAATGGTGGCCATTTACAAATATTTTAACTACATATTATTTATTTATTTTTTAAAAAACAAAGGAAAGGTTCCCAATTTAAGGTTTGACAACAGATTTATAGTTTATAAGATACCAATGGTGGCCCATTTTAAAAAGACATCCTGTATATTCATTTTTTGAAAGTTAATGCGCTGAAGATGATTTAAGCTAAGACTAACTATTTATATACAACTATTTTTTGTCATCCAAGACATCATTTTTTTACTATCTCCTTCAAAATACTTGAATTGTCAAGAATTACGTATTTGATTAATCCATCAAAAGCTTTTGGATAGTATCCATACTCTCAAAATGGCAACGGTGAAGATGTTTTAAGAGTTTTTAAAATCATTAAATAAGCAATGATCAAAGTAAATGATCAGCGATGTCTTAAGAATAATCTTGTTGACAAAATATAAATTTCTGTGTCAAGAAACGTTATAGTGGTGCTAATCAAATTAGGCAACCTCTGGCTTGACTGTTCAAAGTCTTTAAAAGCCATTGTTGTTATATATTAGATTTACTTCCTTTCTATATAGTTATTCATATGCTGAAAAACTATTGCCTTAGTGTATTACTTACCCTTTCCTCCTCTTTGATTTTCTGCAATCATCACTCTTTCAATCTTTGTTAATCTCTATCAGTTACCTATAAAATAAATATTTATTTAAATATAATTTTCTAACCTATTCTATTAGAAACTACCTTGACATGATTATGACGAAATAAGTGGTAATCACCTCATACTTTTTCCATTATCTACAAATCACACCAGATGCACATTGCAGGTTGACCTGATTTACCAACGCTTACAATACTATCAGATGTTTTATTGACCCTAATCACTATTTAAAGGCCCACCGAGTATATTTGTCATTGGACGTTGTTAGACGAATTTTCGAAGAAAAAAAAATAAGAGCTATTACACTCAACCCAACTTAAAAACGGTTCGTCGGAGGAGGGTATGACTTCGTTTCTTTGCGTTTCAGACCATTTGGAGACGATAACAACAATTCATTAATCTATATATTTATATGTTTTATTGCCGGATTGATAAGTGGCAGTAAATATGGTTAGAAATTTCTGATTTTTTTGTGAAGGGTCCTAGTAGAATTCTGCAGATACATTTTTGATTGTTTCAAAATGACGGAGTAGACTGTCTGTTCTTTTTGGATAGGAATTTCAGTAGTATATAAGCCCGAGTACAATTTATGAGTTTAATCGTTCGAAAGGCAATTCAATTTACTATAATAATTGTATTTGGATAATCTAATAGAACTCCGATCCAATGCACTATTTCAATAACGCTGGAAATTCGACGTTAGTGGAGCGATCTATGGTGGCAACAATGCGTAACACCAATGCCATGAGCGATTTCTCCCTAGCCCTACCCCGCGGCGCGATCATGCAATATTTTCCCGACAACCTTATTTTCGCCACACATCCGCCTTATGCATTCATGATCTATTTTATTATTCATGATCTATGCTATAATCCTGTGCAAAGGCATCTTAGGTACATTTCCCGGAACAAGGAACAACATTCTTAGGAAACTCCCGATACATTATTTTTTTCACTATCCATGTAATATAATTGCGCAATTTCTACCACTCATAAGCCCCGAGTTCAATTTGTGAGTTACATCATTCGACGGCAATTCAATTTAGTATAATCCTGTGCAATCCTATTTTGACATAGATCCCGGAACAAGAAACAAAATCATAGGAAGCTCCCAGTATTTAATACTAGTTATTCCCTGATAAGAAAATTCGGCTATAATAATGTGGCAGTGTTACTTACGATTATTTATTCTCCACTGCATGATGTGAAAATAGTTTAAATTTTTTATTATTAATTTGCAAAACAAATAAAGAAAGTAAAACTTAGTTTTTTACCACCTTTTCTAAAACAATTGAGTTGATTAATGTCCCCTAAAACTCTGCCTAATGAATTATTTTATGACCTAAGAACAGGTTCTAAAAGAGATGATTTCTATTCAGCGTGCAAAAATAAACAAAAACAAAAAACGAGCAAATTAATATTGGCAATGTGATTCTTCATCCCACACTGAATAAACCAGCTGATTCAAATTTATTATTGTCACGTAGCAATAAATAAACTCAGCTGACCTCAAAATGTATTTGTAAGTCTAGTTGTTCGACACAATTTCAGAACATGATTTTGTAATAAATGAGGTCATAATGAGAATTTCAATTGAACTAGCCTAACAATACGTAATAACTATTGTTTAGTAACACGCCATCTTATGTAAATTTTGTAAAGGCAATAAAAAAAGAAGGAACTGTAGAAATACAACACTGCAGTTGTAGGACTACTTTAACACATAATTCGAGTGTAAAGTGTCTTTAAAGCTCCGAAGAAATTAAGGGTTGCACGCTAACGTGTCTCTCATCGATCTACTATACACTCATAGTAATACATAAATAATTATTCCAAAGTAAAACTTTTAATGAAACAACTTTTAACTATCAGCTATTATTACCTATTTTGTTTGTAGTATTACTAGTGTAATGATAAAAAAAAATATTTATATATCAGTAGTATATATATAAAGCAGTAGGTACATCATATCAGGGATTATCTCATAAACCATCAATCCCTGATAGTACCAAGAAACGTAAAAACACACATAGCCCATATCTTAATATCCCATTCCAAATATTAATATAAGATCATTTACCATGTTTATAAAATCATTCCCCATGTTTATAAAATCATATGCCAACACAAATGTAAGAGACAAGATGATTAAAAAGGTTGAGAAGGGCAGGGGTGCCCCTTGGTTCACCTCTGGAGGAGGGAGAAGAGGAAACATTGTTGGAGCAGAGATGAAGAACAAGGTAACTAGAACTACACGGTATGTGTCACGAGACAGCTGCACAGTAACTCTGAGCTCAGATGACGTCACTGACACCGTCTCATGCTTCCCGCCTAGCAGAAGCAGATTGACTTGCACTAACTATTTACGCAAACAACGATTTGCTGGGTTCGTTATGTGTCATTTTTACACAAATGTGTGCTTGATGTGTAGTATAGTTTTCTTCTAAACAGAGTATATAATATTTTAAGTTTAAGTGTGTCTATATTTAAGTGTTTCATAACAAAATGCCTTGTTGTGCAGTTGCCGGTTGCACCAATCATACGGATCACGCAAAGAGGTTAGGAATTTCCTTTCATAAATTTCCTAAAGATAAACTACACAAACAGTGGGTATATTTTTGTAAAAGGAAAGATCATTTTAATTCACTTACAGCGCGGATTTGCTCTGAGCATTTTTTAACGACAGATTTTGAAAGAGATTCAAAAAGCGAACTATTTAACAAACCTACCTAAAAAACACATTTTAAAACCCAAGACAGTTCCAACACAAAAAATACCAAATACCATTACAACACCCCCCCCCCCCACCATATCTCAACGAGCCGAAAATCGTGAATCTAAAAATATTATAAAATCTTTGCTACATGATTCAGCAGACAGTGTAAATTTTCAAAACACACCTGATGATCAGGAAGCTAATTCTTCCAATTTAAATTTAACACGACCTATATCTGGTGATTTATCTACGGTAGAGGCTCTTTTATATGAAAACGACAATAATTTAAAAAAATAAAATAAATTACTTGTAAATAAACTGAACAATGCTAGTGTACTTATATCAAAACTCAATCATTAGAAAAATATGAAAAATATTTACCGTATGTCAGCAGCAATATATATTAAAGGGGAAATGTACAAACTGGTAGGCTGATGATGTAGCAAAAGCAGTAACTATCAGATGCATCTCTAAAAAAGGATTATCATATCTAAGGGAAACATTAAAATATCCCCTCCCAAACGAGACAACCATAGCAAGGCGGCTTTCTCAATTTTCAACCCCTCCTAGATTTTTAGACATTAGTATGAATATACTTAAAGGGCAAGCTATAATGTATGAAGATTTTCATAAGGATGTCATCAGTTTTGACGAAATGAAAGTTAATTCAGACTTCTGTTATGATCGTATTGAAGACAAGTTTAGAGGCCCACATGTGAATGTCCAGGTCATGATTATTCGTAGCCTTACAAGGAAATGGAAACAGCCGATTACTGGTACAGTACCTGTTTTGTTGTATTTACTATTTGTTATGCTATTGTTATCACTTAATATTTGACCTTGAATAATTCCATTTTAGGTTTATTAATTGGGTTTAGGTCATTCATACTATTAATTTCAAACAAATCAACAAAATGTTTCCTTAAATTTTTGTATATGCAAGTACATCTTTTTATAATGAATAACTATGAATTTACTGTCGATAAAAAAGGTTTTACTATAAAAAAATTGCACCTCAAGATTCCCTAGAGCGTATATGTAATCCCATGAAAGATTGTATATTTTCCGTTCACCCAATAGTCGTGTAGGGTGATGTTTTTAAGAAGCTAGTCACTGACAAAATCGAATCGCTGTAGAGATGCCGGGCGCTTCGGTGTCAGTGACGTCATAGCCACCAACGACCTGCGCGTGACACATACCGTCTTGTTCTAGTTACCGTGAGGAAGAAGAAGGGAGTAATTGTGGGACTTAGTTACTATCTTTGGATGGATGCAGTTCACTTTTTTGGTACAGACAAATTTAACATAACATACATAAACCTTCACCAAGATTTCAGAAGAAACAATCCGTTACCCTACCTGCAAGTCAAACAGTATGCAGTATTATAGAAAATCAAACCAACACTCTGGTAATATTATACACATCCAGCCAATTTGGTGAGTTTGACTTTGAATTCTCCATTACTTCACAGATCTTCAAGCTCTCTTTCAAATTGAAATCTCCAAAATTATCAACTGACCTAATATTCATTCACTTTCTCAATCACAAAATCTGATAAAAAGAGTATAATATTTTAAACAGAATATTTTAGCTTAAGTTCAATATTGTAACCCGTCAATCATTTCATAAGAATCACTCATCATTCATTAAGTATAGAAATAATGGTTAATTGTTTACCATTGTTTTAGTTGTTAAGAATTTTATTTCTTTTTATTGACTTACAAGAATTGTGTTGTAAATATTACAGGTAGCTAGCTGACAAACTATACACATTGATAATTAAAATACTAATGCGTACTAAATTTGTATTATAATGTAATAAACCATTTTTTGTAATTCCATTCCAAAGCTTATTTTATAATCGACGTTACACGTGCAAGTGATTACAACACACACATTTATTGTTATAGTAGTTATAATTTAACGATTGTTGACCATTCCATCATCCATGTTTGTGGACTATATTTTAGGTGATGACCTTAAAATTTATTACAAAAAAATAGATGCATTTATAATGTTTATGTGTTATTAAATAGTGTATGAAATGGTGGCGAGTTTAATAGTAATGGCTTTTATCCCATTTTAAAAATACAGTCATGTTTATAAAGGTGAAATTTCTTAATATTTATCGTAGATCCAAGTACGAGTTGAACTTTTATTGAAAAAATATTTTTTTATAAATAAAACTAATTTTAATGATTCTTTTACGTAACAGTAGGGGAAGTGGCTTAAGGGTTACACTTAAAACTATTCATGCACTTAAAATGAATTAAAATACTTAAAAAAAAATCCTGAAATAAATGTTATGGAAAGTCAGAATCACTTTTACTTTTTGGTGACAGATATGCAAACGTTATAACTTTCTGACTGAAGTTTACATTTGATCATCAAAGCCGTTACTACTGGGGGACGTTTCATTGTAGTTGTGACTGTGAGGACAGTGGATGAGTAGTTCATTTATAATTCGTCGGCGTTTTTAAAATCACCAAAAAGATTGAGCAAAATGTAAACACATTAAATATATTATAATTAAAGATGCTATAATCGAAGGAACAAGAAATATTTAAGCGAAATGTTTTAATTTTCAAATAAATTTTATATGTAATTGTATAGCTTTTAAAATTAACAGTCACAGATCACGGCAGAAAAAGAGACATTTCTTAT
>JAGFPH010005373.1:5624-16140 GCA_018207615.1 Philaenus spumarius
GGGGAGAGGGGGGAAAAAAAAAAAAAACTTGTGAAGTAATCTTTGTGTACTATTTAGTAACTAGTAAACCCCCGTGCAAAATCACATGCGGATTAATTAGATACACATCAGAAATACATTATTCAAAAAAATACTATTTTAAAACAACACACGTTATCCAGGCCTACCTAACTATGCTGAGAGGGATTTTTAACTTGGTAAATGTGTACAATACAAGGATTATAAAACTGTATGAATATTTGTTAAAGTATGTTATGTATGTTTTTGTATATTTAAAGAAAGATACAAATATTATCTTTTAATTGCTTTTTATTTCATATTGATTGATCAAAACGATTTAAAAGTTATTAATATTACAAGACTTGTATTTAATAAAGTTGTAAACATATCCCCAAAGGTAAAATCTATGCTAGGTTTGTGCTACAGATGATGGGTGAAATGTAGGAATGTTTCCTAAGCTGAAGGAATATGTATCTATATGTATCTATGTATGTTAAATTGCAACTATGTGACGTGCATTATGCAAATTAATGCCAATTAATGTGTTAATTATTTATTTGAATTTTTGACGGATTCGATAATGCCTGACAAATAGGCGAAATGGTCGTCATCTGAGAAAATAGATATACATAGGACTGCGAGCAGCAACGAATTACAGGTATTTAAATAATATAACCGGTCCAGTAAGGCAAAGAAGTAATTATGTATCTTTTCTTTAAATTTGTGTAAAAAAATATACTTATGATAAAAGGTTGTACTTATACGAGTATATACTTAATTTATAACCTCAAAGTAAATATTGTAATGTATATTACAGCATAAATTAGTTATTTAGCTCATATTATTTAAAAAAATCAACTTCACAAGACATTATAATGATTGAAGTTGTAAACATTACCTCAAACTATAATATACACTCAGTTTACAGATGATGGGTGAAATCAGCTGTTATACTAAATGTTACTCCACGTACGTACACTCGCTTTTATAGGATTTAATATAATTTAGGTCACTTTGAAACAGTATTTCTTTGGACAGAATATACTTAAGAATTACATAACGACTTGAAACCTGTGTTGGCGAGGAAGGTAACAAGAAGACGTTGCAGATTTAGAATTCCATTACAGTTGGTTAGGTGAATTGATAATAAAGCCGTTATGGGATACTTTGTTACTTTTAAAGTACAGTCACGTTTTGTATTGATGGAAAGTAAATTAAAAATAAATGAAGCAAAGCAAGGAAAGGCATCAGCTTCATAACTCACAGTACGTGGCTTCGGTATAGCACAATGTATAAGTATCGGCACTGATAAACTGTTTTACAAAACGTATTGTTTCTTGTTGGGATAA
The DNA here is from genome assembly GCA_018207615.1 of Philaenus spumarius. Classification (NCBI taxonomy): domain Eukaryota; kingdom Metazoa; phylum Arthropoda; class Insecta; order Hemiptera; family Aphrophoridae; genus Philaenus; species Philaenus spumarius. Next base: position 6,974 of record JAGFPH010005373.1, read on the forward strand.
AGAAAACATCATAATTAGTGCAGTAAAGCAAGGCGGTATGATGTCTACATGTCTTCAGATTTGGAATAGTGTTTTATCTTGACAATGATTTGATTGGTATTAAAATACGTACAAAGACTTGTCTGACATGTTGAAATATATTCCTGGATTCAGCCTTTGCTCGATAATAACATCCAGTGTTGTCAGATTGTGGGTAACTATTTTTGGGGCTTAGTGGAATTTTTTAAGATATTTTATGATATAGGGTATTTATTGATGTTTTTGTCTGAGCATATTTTTAGGGCTTTTCTGATTGCGGAAATTTCTAGAGCATTTTCTGGGTAATATAATTTTTAGGGTTTTTCCTGATTAATTGAATTTTTAGGGTATTTTCTGATTGAAGGTATTTTTATGGTACTTTCTGTATGTGGGTATTTTTTGGTTATTTTATAAGGAATTTCATGATGGAGGGTAATTTTGAGAGTTGGGAGTATTTTGTGAATGATGGTAATTTTATGGTATTTCCAGAATGAGGGCATTTTTATTGTATTTTCTAAATAAAGGTACTTTTTAACGATGATATATTTACTGTGGGTATTTTCCTGTTATTTTCGGTTCGAGGGTATTTTTAGAAACTTCAAGACATTACTTTAAAAAATAAAATTACTTCCAAACTTCTTTTTGTCCTCCCTTATTTTGAAAGCGCCTCGGTTCAAAGAGTTTTTTTTTTTAGCAATTTAGGAAACTGCAAGAGCTTAGACAGAAACAGTTTAACCCTTTGCTGCCCGACGGTACTTTTAAGTACCACCCAATTTAACTGCCTTTATAGAAGGTAACAGGGGCTTTATCTACAAGTTGAGCCATGGAGGTACTTTAGAGTACCATTGCAGTTCTGTAAAACATCAGGTCTACAACTAGTTTCAACAACAAATGCCACCAGAAAGCAGGACTTGATTGGCTAGTGTTTGCTTTCAATTGACAATTTATATGGTGTAATTTCCCCAATTTTTTAAAACATGTTCTAATCTTTCATTTGTCAGTATTTTTTTATTAAAAGGGTAGCATATTGCTTTAAATTACTTACTTAACTTAATAAGAACTGATCTAAGTTATTATTATAAACCTCTCACATATACAAAGTAGACAGATTCACACTTAAGAGCAACCAAGCAAACTGCCTATAACCACTCCTAGACAGAGGTAACCTTTGTATACTTGAGGGAATTTTTTGAATTATCCTAGGGTAATTTCTGTACATTAGTCTGGTAGCACTGTTAACACCTAAAGCCGACCGAACAAGGTTCAAACACATAAGCGATAGTTTTGAAGACTAAGTTGTGTTGCATTAGGCTGTTTGCACCGAAGCTGCAATACATTCTTAATGAAAAAGGTATTTAGGTTTTAAGTCTGGCAAGTAGATGGAAAAATAAAGGAAAATAACATTTCGCCTGACACAGCTGTAAACAGTGATAGTCCAATAAAATTAGTTCTGGAATAGCTTGGTTTCAGGGAACAGTTCTGAATCGAGCTGGAAATGATTTGAACCAGCTCAGGACCGATATCTCTGCAATTCCTACAATCAATTAGGGTGAGCGATAATAAGTGTTGAAAAGGGGAATTTTTTGAACTCCCAAAGAATTATTTATTGCTGCTTAGCTGTAGAATATAAACAAATAATTCGATCACGCAGCTGAACCGCTGACGTTATTTGAGCGAATTTCCAAAATTAAGTTAACATGTTTCATTGTTTACATAAACTTTTTGGGAAATTTTTCTACTCAAAAAAGCCCTGCATAGCTGCCTGCGGGAACGAAAAATATTAGTAGAATTTCTTTGCATCTCAGCTTATAGCACGGCGCACGCGCTTGCAGCGGAAAAACACGCTTTGCGAGTTTACACCTCGACCTTACGGCCTCGGACAACAAATTCAATGTATACAATCCGATACAGTATAGTTCGCTAAGGATTTTAGTGACACCCTGTATATTATAGTAATACTACATACAGGGTGTCCAAAAAGTATTGGAACGCCTGGATTTCTTGGCTTTGAACGAATACTGAAAAATACTTAAACTCTCATTTTAAAGGATTGTCTATTTTGAATATCTTGGTGGTTTTAAAATTGTTATAACATAACCATTCTTCCATTATGGCGCCCAACATTAAATTTTTTCACCGAATCCCCATTTTGTATTACGTTTTAGTTTTTGTACTTATAGTTTTAAGATATTTTTTATTCATTGTAACTTTTTTTTAACCCAATGGTTTTCGTGGAAATTGGTCATGAAATTGTGATTTTTCTATTTTTAAAGGCCACAGCCCTTTTATTTTTTAAGGGGTGGAAGCTAAAAAATAATTATCTCGATAGTAAATAGGAAGAGACAGAAAGCGTGAGACACACTTTTAACAAATTCCACTTATATGTTCTAACTAGGGTCTACTAAAGTTTCGTGACACTGACTGTGTATTTTTACCAGTTTCGTACAGTCTGGTCACGTTTTATGATGTCAATCAAAGTTTCTTTAGCAATTACTTTCCCGTCTCTTCCTCTCCTTCAATCTCATATTTAATTACTACCCATAGAAGCCCTGCGCACGTGGTGGAAGCAAACTGCTTTCACATTTAGAAGTGATTACAATAGAAATGAAGTATTACGACGAACAATTATATAAATTGACAGTAATTATGTTACTCAGTCTATAGATTAATAAAAGCAATTAGGCGCAGTTATCTATACTATTTATACAAGAATGAAAATATGCTTTATTCATAAAAAAAAAACAGTCTTAGGACTGCCGACAGAAGTGCTGTCATGAATATAAATCGGTTTATAGTGATTTAATCCGAAATTCGATCAACATAATATTAGGTTAGGCCTGTACTGAACAAAAACGCATTTCTATAATGCATTTACATTCATTACCATAGCAATCAAATTAGTAAATTTACACATTTATAAATAAAACAAAATCATTTTCCCATTTCAGTATACATACTTCCAATTTGAAATTTCGATAGTTTGTGCTAATAAACCCTAAGGTTGAAAAAAGTAAATTTGCATTGTTTTGGTTTAAATCGCAACATGTAAGGTTGTTTTTCAAATAAAACAATAATTAAGCAATACAAAGTTTACACACATTAAACTTTCCACGTAGTAAATTTAACTTTGCTTATATACATTTACACAGCACTAATGGTACAAACTTACAATAATACAAATTACAGTCAAGATAGTCAAACAACTTTACGTAGATTCGATATTATACAATGTACAACCTTTCACGAGGAGTGAGTGCAACACGCTATATACTTTTATACTAACTACAGAATATATACAGATGTTGGTGATGTCAACTTTAAGATTTTACCCATCCAAAAATCGCCCAAGGTGCCTAAAGAAGTTTTCATTTCAAAAACATCGAAGTTTAACAAAAATTTAATTTAACACTTAAATACAGTAAAAATTTCAAGATTTTACTTTCCAATTGAGTCTTATTAAAACCCTGAGACAACACCAATTATTTTACCCACTAAAAATATTCCAATCTCAATAAAACAGGTACCATTGGAAAGGAAATGATGTAAACTTTATTTTTGTTATTTATAAATACGTAATAAAACGCATATTTACATGTGTAATCATCGTTGTAAAACTGTAGTCGTAAATCAGCTGATGCCGAGCGAGAACGAGCAAGGAAATTACTCGAATTCGTCACTTTTGAAGGCACATATCTTTTGATAGACTTGTTCTGAGAAGTAGATTACGACGTCATTTATAAAACCCAATCGGGTATCCTTCCTTTTGATAATTTTCGTAAAACTTTTTAAAGTCTTTTCCTTGCGTTTAAAAGAACTTTAATACCAAAACTTTCAAATAACAGTACTCATTCCTTATTGCCAGATTTGTGATTACTTATTAAGATTCAAAAGCACATAGCTGTGATTAAACATCACACTACTTCTTAAACTTACCCTTCTTGGCAACTTTTATTAAGTGTTGCACAAAGTTGGCGACCTACCAAGCACTCTGGCGGCAATAAAGTGAACTACACAGCTAAGGGTAAAGTATTTCAAGTTTTAATGCCCTTACAGGAAACTAAATGTATAAACTTTAGAGGCACATTATCGGATTGAATTGAAACTTTGGTTTAGTTAATGTGTAAGGTTAGGTGGGCTGTAAATGTATGCAGCTTGCATTGTAAGGCGTTGCTTGTTTTGTTGAAATTCCCTTAACAGTGTTGAATTAATAAGACCAATCGAAAATGTACCACATATTTAAACCGCCGCCATCTTGATAACAGCAACATATTATTTCGTGTTAAATTAAAATTAACTGCACATTTTTGTAAACAGATGAGATAAACTTCCATTAAGAGTTTCATGAATTTATTTTAAACCGTTCATGAAATAATAATTGTTTTCAAAAACTGAAATACAGAAGACAACTTATAAACTAAGCAAGATAGAACACATGTTATGTTGTATTATTTGCTAGTTTTAATCTGCTGAATGACATGGTAAAGTTTGGTGGAATGGTTGCATAACATCTTGTTTAAGTAGGCCTACAGCATTATGTTTAGAGTTGAAGCTAAACTAACCAGTACGGAGCTAAATTGTATCACTGTCCCCTGTACTACCCATGTTAAAATATTAAATTTAGTATTTTTTATTACTAAAAAGATATTTTAGACTTCAGTAATAATTCTTATAATTGTACACATTTACCGAGTTAAAAATCCTCACAGCATAGTTAGGTAGACCTAGATAATAATTGTTGTTTTTAAATACTGTAGTATATTTTTAATCTAAAATACAAATACAAGTCTATAATAACACGATATAATACAAAAGCCATAATAGGGTCAGAGTAGGCTCTACTATTTGTTCATTCATTTATTTATGCCTTATGCATCACCAATCAAGTAATTTGGTACCTATTTTTAGCTTTAAAATACCTTTAATTTGATATTACACTTCACCTATAAGTGGGAGTTACAGCGGCACGCATGCTTACATTGATTATATATGTTGATTGGGTTTACAATGTCAATTTCAAATAGGAATGTTTAACGTGAAGTGTTTGCCAACCTTTGCACGTTGGTCTTCTATTGATAATCTGTTACCAACTTAACAAATTACAGATGTGTTCAATTGACTAACTATTAAAACAGTACCTGACTATGGCCTGCAAAATACGGTCAGGGTCACAGTTAATAACAAATTGAAAAAAATAATCAATCGCACTTCACAGTCAAAACCCAATTCACATCACAGGCATGAAAAAGCCGTAACCTCTAAATTGAAGTCGAAGATTCAAAACAATAACAATAATGCTGACAAAAGCCAGGGCTATTGTATTCTATAGCAATGGACAAAAGCAGACGAAGGCAAATCGGTGGTAATTTTACACCAAAAAGATTATGTCAATAAAGTTAACTCATTTTTTTAAAACAATTCTATAAATAAAATTAACAATGATTCTACCAGGAAATCCCATGAAGCCCTAAATAAAGCACTTTCTAATAGCATTAACCTATTCAACAAAAACCAAATTAGAAATTTAAAACCAATTAAATGTAGTGTTCCAAAATTGAGGTGCCTCCCAAAAACACGGACATGCCAATTAGACCATTTGTAAATTTTAAACCAGCACTGGCATACAAATTAGCCAAAGCATTAGACAGGATTATAAAAAGTAAGATATGTCTCCACAATAGCCACAGCCTAAGCAATAGTTTTGAACTTGTCAACAATATAAGGGATATTAATATAAAGTCACACTTTGGCGTCATTCGATATCGTAAACCTGTATACGAACATACCAGTGAACGAAACCATAGAAATTATGGAAGCTTATCTGTTACAATATTCTGACCTCAATAGTGACGCTATAAAGGAGTTAACAAACTTAGCGAAATTAACTTGCAAACAGAATTACTTTGAATTTAACGGAATGTTCTACTCACAGGAAAATGGACTTTCAATGGGATCCACTTTCAGGCATTCTATCTGAAATTTACTTAAATTATTTTGAAAGTAAACACATATTTTCCACAAACGACAAGTACCTCAATAATATCGTATACCTACTACTATAGATATGTAAATGATACTCTATGTATGTTTAACGGTAATAGTAGACAATTGGAGAACTTTATAAAATACATATATATGGAATCCACAGAATATTCAGTTCACACTTGAAATTGAAACACTTAAAGAATTAAACTTTTTGGATTTTCGTATATCTAAACACAACAATAGCAATAGTTTTGACATATACAGGAAACCAACCACTACAGATACAACCATCCATGTCACATCTAACCATCCTCACACTCATAAGCTTGCAGCGTACCACAGTTTTATAAACCGTTTACTAAATTTTCCACTAACTACAGAAAATTTCAACAAGGAACTTGGCATAGTTAAACAAATTGCTGTCTCTAATTTTTACCACCCGAAAATAATAGACAAACTCCTTCATAAACACATGCATCCGAAAATTAAAACTCCCAAAAACAAAATTAAATATGTCCTCATAGAATATGGTAATAAGCTTTGAATATACGCTGAAAAAGGAACTATCAAAACTCGACATTATGCCGGCTTACAGAACTTCAAACAATTTAAAGAAAGCTCTGAAGCAGGAACAAATTGACAACAACGAGTTTTAAAACACAGATGTATATAAATTAACCTGTCCCAACTGTCCTAAATTTTATGTTGGACAAACAGGACGAACATTCGCAAGAAGGTTCAAAGAACATACTCCTAAACGTAAAATTGCCGAACATAGATCAAACTTCGCTAAACATTTAATAGATGAGGACCACTCTTACAATAACATACATAGTAATATAAGTATTTTACATAAATGTACTAAAGTAAAAAAGGCAACCTTCTTAATAAACTCGAACAGTTAGAAATATATAATGCTACGAAATCACAATAAGACCTTCTTTTAAATGATAAAATACACCATAGTTCAAATGTAATTTTGAACACAATCATATCAATGCGACTTATAGAACACAAACATTATGAGTGGAGACCACCTTCTTTAGCAGTGTGCACTTAACTTCCACAGTGAACCATGCATGGTGATCGCCGTTTCCTTGTAAATGTTAAAAAATTGTATAGTGTTTATGTTTAAGTGTTTTTATAATGTGTGTTACGTGTATTTATCTATTATGACTGTTTGAAGATCTGACGATAACATCGTAGATATTTTGAAACCGGTAATTTGAAAAACAAACAAACAAGGATTGTGACGGACCATATAAGGTAATAAACTAATTTTAATATTAAAACAGTGACAAGGAAGTATATTTGCAGAAGCTTTGTGGAGGTTGCAAACTTATAAATAATGTATCCTTCTCCATAGCGACCAATATCTGATCCTCTTTCGAAAGATACAAGAAGAAATAGAAAAGGAAAGATGATTAAGATTTTATCAAAAAGTATAAAGACTGAGGGAGAAATAAAGTAAAAGGAAGGAAGTGTCAGAAATGACACATATGTTACGTAAACACATGGCCGGGGGAGGGGGGTGTAAACAGAGGTTAAATGTGAGAAAGAGAGACAGGCACTTAGTAGAGAGAGACAAAGCGAATGAGATAAACTTAAAAACATTAACAAGGGCTGACATGGTTTTACTTTATTACAACTGAGAGTAAAGTGTTCTTCTACATCTCTACAAGGGAAGACGACTCACCCCTATAAATGTCACCATCCCCGCACGACGAGGGTGACAGTTTTATTTTCACTTCATGACGCTAACTTTACTTATATTCTCTAAAACACCACGACATCTGACTGCTGTCTAAGTCTTACTACTCCATTAAATTGTATACTATGTCATACTATTGTACACCAAAAAAGTACATTCAAAAATGTTTGTTCTTTTTTGTGTTATAAATAGTTGGATAATGTGATAAAACACTGCAGATTAATTTGATACAAATAAGAAAAATTGTAACATTAAAACATTAAGTGTATTGTGTAATAGAACTAATGTTGGCTATATGACTTGTTTTGAGGTTAGAAGTCGTTTAAAATGTATATTTTGTGTTTGCTTCGTTCTTCAGAAGAAACTATTTAGGCCTACAATACCTTACTTTGGATATGCCATTGGAGACTAATCCAGCTGCTTTCGTGGATGTAAATAATGATGTTTATAGTATTCAGAAAGTTATAAAAACATTTCTACACAAAACAGATGTTTATAATAAGAAACAAACTAATCCCGCTGCTTTCGTTGATGTAACTAATGATTTTTAAATAAAAGATAATACATTTGATTCGGAAGTCCGGCTTTTAGTACAAAATAACAGTTTAAGTTAGGCCTATACTGAACCATCACATGTTTCAACACACACAAACCAATAAAAATTTGCGTTAAGGAATTTAAGAATAAGAAAAAACTACGTTACATCCTAATTAAAAATAAATAAGACAAATAGTAGACCTATTTATTGCTAAAATACTATAATTGATAGTGAGTAACTTTTTTGTTAGGCTTTTGATTAAGTGTAGGCCTATACCTGAGCCTTAGTGGCCCCTCACATTTAATATAACTATTGTTATAAAATATACGAAATAATTTAATTTTAACTTTTAACATGATTTAAGTCTTTAATGATTTTGATCATTTAACATCTTAGTTTTGAGGTTATTATTAATCCTTCACCTTTATTACAAATAAAACATAACATTTATGTTTTTAGAAGGTTCCATCGGGGGTTGGCGAGCAGGGGTCTCCCCTAGTCTTACCTATTTCTGGAGTTTCAGTGAGTTTTTATATAAATAAAACAAAATGGGCGATTGCGACAAAACTAAGATGAATTCGACAAAATTAACTGATCAACGTATACAATCATGTATAGTACTCCTTTTTTTATGGCATCCTGTTTATTATAATAACAACACATACATAGTGTCAAAACAGTTTCGAAACGGCTGGAGTTAACGTTGTTCACTTGTATGTTCTAACTTTTAAGATTTAACTTATATGTTCTATGGACTACTGTAGTTGTGACACTGACTGTACATTTTTACCAGTTTTGTACAGTCTGGTCACGTTATAGGATGTCAATCAAAGTTTCTTTAGCAATTACTTTCTCCGGCTCCTTCTGCCTCTCCTTCAATCTTAAATTTAATTACCACCCTTAGAAACCCAGTTCACG
>JAGFPH010005373.1:21140-42475 GCA_018207615.1 Philaenus spumarius
AGCTGCCATTTTTTTTGTAGGGTTATGTTATAGAGTTTTCCATAAAATAAACACTACAAAAAGTAGGTCTAGTTCACTTGCAGCTCAATCTTATTTACCTTAAATCAGTATTCAAATACTAGATAACAAATTACAATATGCCATTTCCAATGTTACTAACATTGTTTGATCCTGCTGAAAAGTTGCAGATATAGGAATTTTGTACTAGCATCATTGACTATTTATATGTACTGCTTTACTGTAGGGTTACTTATGCTTATAACAGTCACCATTAATTTATAGCTGTGAGTGTCACTTTTTTTTGTTATAGCCTAACTATTAATTTGTAAAAACAAATGAATGCCACCTCAAAAAAATATAATTTTGTGTTTAACCTCTTCAGGGACAAATTTTTTTGAAGTAAATAAAAACACATGTGAATTTTTTTAAATATAGATTAGTGTTTTAGGATCACATAAAAAATGTTTAAAAAATGTTTTGTTAATATTTAATATTTTTTAATTAATTTAAAGTTAATGTTCACAAATGTGTACGTATCTCATTTGTAGCACTTAAGAGTTGTCGCAAAATGGTGCTACAAATGGATTAGAAGCACAAATGTGTACATTAGTAATAGCAACTATAAAGGAGAAAAAACACTTATTTTCTAAGAAATTTGTATTTTATTGAACAAAGTAAAATATGACAATGTTAAATTTGTTTTTTTTTTTACTTAAAAATCTTAGATTTGTTTTGTGTGGAATGCCTCCATACATTCTGGACACAGATGAATACTGCATTTCTTACACCTGTATCTGCTCCTTCTCCTGCAGTTAGCTTCTCTACACCTGTTAGGTGTATCAACTTTCTCGGGGTAGTGACCTTCATTGTCGAACCTGATGTCTTCTAACACTTTTGGCCTGGCCCTTTGTTTCAATGGGAGCTTTGGTGATGAAGACGGTCTTCCCACTTTCTTCCTCTTAGAACCTTCAGCTATCAATGATTCTGCAACTGCTGCCTTGCATTCCAAAAAAGTCAGTTTTGTTTTAGTATGGTCCTTGAACATTATCCATGCATTGGACAAAGCAACATTAACAAAATGGAAAAAGATCCTCAAATAAAACTTTTTATTTTTTAGAGTATGAGGATAGTGTGCTACCATGCGATCTGCTAAGTCCACACCGCCCATGAACTTGTTATACACAGCAACACAAAATGGTCTCACAACTTTAACAAACATTTTTTCTCGTCCATCCCATCTTTCTACAGTGTCAATTGGATCGACACCTGCGTAGGTGGACACTAGAGACACAACGCCGGAATCTACCCATCGGACAGTTGATATGTTGTGCTCCGATGTAGCCACAGCCATTGCTCCTCTTCCTTTGTTTAGCAGTTCTTTGGATGAGCCAAGTATTTCTTCTGCTTGCTGAGGAAGCCTGTTACTTCGCAGGGTTCCAACAACATGGATTTCTTGTTGTTGTAACGCTCTCACAAGAGGTATACTAACAAATAAATTGTCAATAAATAGTTTGTGGTTTTTCCCATGCAAGTCATCAGTCAATCTTAACACAGTGTCAGCTATTACACCTAATTTTGATGGGGGTGTACTAAGTTTCCCTTGGTATAGCTCAAACTTGTACACATAACCATTGGAACCAGCTAAGACCCATGCTTTGAAACCCCACTTTTTCGGTTTGGATTTGATGTACTGCTTAGCTCGGTTTCTACCTTTGAACGGAATGATCATTTCATCCACAGCCAAAAATTCTACAGGAGTAAGACAAGTCTTGAAAGATTGGTTTAGTTTTTCAACTATGGGTCTTATCTTGATAAAAATGTCCTTGTTGTCACGCGGAATTTTTTAATTGTCTGTAAAATGAAGAAAGCGTTTGATTTTCTCAAACTTCTTCATTGACATGGCATTTGCAATCAGATCCATTCTAATTGATGTTATAGCTGACCAGTACATCCTATAAGCCGGATATTTTATGTATGTCATAATTATGTTTATTGCTAGGAAAACTTTGATGTCCTGCGGATTCGCTCCAAGAGTGTAGCCCTTTTGAACCGCATACAAATTACTTTCTTGGGCAATAATATTATAAATTTCTTCAGGAAACAAATTACTGAAAAAATACAGTGGCGTTTTTCCTTTATTGTCATTGCTTAGTGAATATGTTACATTGCCTAAAAACGGTGGCTCTTTTCCGGCAAATTTGTTGTCTTTAGCAAACCACTTAGTTTGCGGTGGTGTTTTTTTTGTATTTTTACCATCCTTGTTTATCATTTTAGTTTGGATTTGACATAGTGAACTTTTTTGTTTGATTTCTTTCCTCACAACCTTTGGTTTAGATGCCTTTTTTTTACTCTTACATGGTTGAGTTGGAAGTAATAGATTATTTTGAGTTGTTTGATCAAGGTCAGAAGTTGGTTGCACAGAAAGGTTGCTTGGAATTACTATTACAGGATGGTTGTTGGATATTGCAGAAAGATCTTCAGAAAATGTAATATCTGCATTGGAAGTATCATAAGGTAAGTACAATGTGTTTTCAACAGTCTCATCAGGGATTAAAGGTAAAAGTGGGGCAACAAACTTTCTGTTGGAAAAAGAATCAGAACCTTCCAATGACATCTTTAAACTAAAAGTTTTGCCACTGAGCCCAGAAGGCCCAGGCTGAACTAAATCAAGAAATTGTGTTTCTTTGGCATAACCATGCTCATTTGTATTACTAACAGTTACTACATTAGTCATTTCAGTATCTGAGATAAGCTCACTGGTCACTAAAACATTTTGTTCATCAAAGTCCTCAATACAACCATCAATATAAACATCAAAATCTTGTAAATTGCTTTCGTTTATCTGAACACATTCATTACTTTCAAAAGAAGCACCAACACCAACTAGACTTTGTTCTGGTTCTTCATAAGTTCGTTCCTCTTCCTCGCTGTCATCATCTTCATCTGTTATAAAATCTAAATCTGAGCTGTTTGGATCCCCTAGGTTGGTAAGTATATCACATATTTGTGCTGGTCTGTGAGATAAATTAATTTGGAATGTATTTTCATAATTCTTAGAATCAATTTTTTGCTTCTTTTTAGGCACATCTTCATTTGAATCCATTACTCGAGCACAGTTTATTACCTAAAACCAAAAAGAAGTATATAAAATCACATTGTAGCTAAATGTACACATATGTGGTACTAGACCATTAGGGGACCAACACCCACAAATTATTGTATACCCACAAATGGGCTAGTAACACATATGGGTACATAATTATTGTAATACATTTCATTGCAACAAAGTTGTTATTTTGTAATCATATTTACACTAACTCATTCAGAAACATTCAAGCTTTCAAGATCTAAAATTATTATGGCTGTTCAACTTACCTAAACGGTGTATCAAATCTCCAAAGTTGAGGTTTGTGAAGTATTGCAACAAGCTAGGCACAGTTGATTTTCTGTTATAATACAAGGAAATAAAAGGTCAGCTGGTGTTCTGAATTATGTATACCAACAGAACAAAACTTAATGAACATATTTGTGTTATTGTGGCATATGTAGCACTAACAATTGATTTATTGCTAGGCAACAACTTAACGTACACATATGTGTTGATCTCCCTGAAGAGGTTAAACAATTTCTTATTTAATCTGTCAGCTTGATTCTAAATACCAGTTTACAACCCTTAAAATTTGTAACCTAACTAAATGTTTAGTATACAGTAACTTAGGCCTAATTAATTTTATTTAACACAAACTCTTTATTTGATTATAATCTTAACTCTTATCATATGTTATTTAAAATTAACAGCTTTCAAAATAGTAGTCCTATTTTAATAAGTGTTGTGGAGTGTTTAGTTTGAATGTTTTAAAGTGATTCAAAACAGAAAAAATAGAAAAGATAAGTAGCCTAAATGAGTCGGCCTATTGTATTCCCTATCACAAACTAAAACTTTGTAAATTAATTATTTGTTGAAGTTTTTACGTTCCTGTCATACAAGGTACCAGTATTGCCAAACTAACATTAGCAATGTTTAGACTATAGGTCATACAGTATTTGCAACTATTCTGTGTAAAAGGTCAAGGAAAATATACAAAGTTTAAAATTCTAACAAGTAAAATAATCATACAAAATATAATAACAACCTAGAACTAATTAAAAAGATAGAATATAAAATGGGTACTTTTGTAGCTTACACCAATATCATACTTAAGTTAATATAAACACAAATAAAAACAATATGACTTCTTTGATTTTAACAACACATATACACAAATAATAATTCATATCGAGCTTTCAGCATCAGCCCACGGTACCTATGTATTGTTCATCTTGTTAGCAAAATGCCATTAAAAAACTAATAATACAAGAAAAACAATTTACATATAATATATTATCTCAGACCAATTTGACATTGTAGAAACAAACATGATTAACGACAAAGTTTGAATAGATAACCAAACAATAAATATAAATACATTTAATATAATATAGGGCATAATATTATGGTATTGTTTTTATAAAAAAAGTGAGCCATTGCATTAGTTTTTGTTTTTATATGAGCTCAAATGACAATTTAGGCCTATATCAAAACCATTATACATTATTGCATCTAAATACTTGTATATTTAGTGATAATAGGTTACAATGATTTGAAGCTTTCCACACCTGCAAATGAATGCAAATATGTTTATTGCAAGTGATATTATTAATAAAGATAGTTTGATCACATTTGTATCTTCTACTACTTACTTGTTTAATGTCTCTTTATTTGAAAGTATTACAAATATAGCTATAGGCTTACATCCTACATAAATCAATCTGTTGATAAGTATTATATATTATACTAGATGAAGTTTATCATTAGGCCTTTAGAGAATTATTATCTACATTTTTCATATCTAACCTAACTAATAATGTATTTAGTTTGTTTTAATATCAGACCAGTGACCAGTGGCATATTATTTTGATTAAATACTGTGCATTTTTATGTTAAATAATAGTTTTAAAACACAAGGGAAAATTTGTTTATTAAACTCGTACATTTTGATAATTTTAATTACTTTATAAAAGAATAAGGATCATATTGGCAAAATCACTTAAATTAATATGTAATAAATTTTAAGTGATTTCATTTGAAATATTTTGTTTCATAGTGATTTGCTGTGTGTGCTGTTGGAGGACCAATTTATAACATGTGATACGAAGGGTCATGAAAAGGCATCTAAACTAATTAGAAATTTGCAGGAAGAGGACCTAAGCTGTCTTTTAAAACATTGAAGATTATTTCCTTCGTTGTAGCTAGGTATGTACCACATCTTTATGTGAAGATTATACCAATATTATAGGATAGTAGGCTACAGACTTTCTATAGCTGCCGTAACTTATTCTTACAAGAAATGAAGTTTTTAAAGAAAAAAAAAAACAGTAGGCCTACCTACAGTAATCTCCCCTCAAAAACACTTGCTAATAGAACTAAAAACAAAATTAAATCAATTTCTCAGCTTGAAATCGTATATAGGCTATATATATTGTTTTATTAAATCTTTAATCGGTACCTATATTTTTGTATGGCTTAGTCATACATACTGTCAATTTGTGATGTAATACATTGTGGTAAGCATTTCATACAATAGAAAATTATTTTTACATCTTAGTAATATTTTTGTTGTATTCATTACTTTGATTTAAATTTAAAAAAAAACTACTTTAGTAGTGTTAAAACCCTCTGAGGATGATGACCATGTCATCGAAATGTACATAAGGGTAAGGTATTAAACTTAACTTACAATTTAGCTGTTTAGTTGTAGTTTTTGCTCCTTGTTTTGTGGTGCGGGTTTTATTTAAATCAGTGTGATTTTGTCGCCACAGTGCTCTTTTATTTGTTTAATATTCATTACTTGTTTTGCCTGTAAGTAAATATACCTCCCCTCCCATCCTTACTAATTGAAACGTCAAAATGTTGAATTTCAACCTCAACTAAATGCATACTTACCTCCTGAAAGAAGTTTTTTCTAAACACTAAAATTGCCCAATAAAAACAAGCTTATTTTTACTCAAGAAATAATAGAAGTACGGTAATTTAAAGGCGTAAATTATATAGGTAATAGTGAAATATTTTTACAAATAGTTAAGTAATTGTGTACATTAACCCAAACAAACTTTACCTCATTATTTTATAAGTATAAAAGTATAGATATCGTAATTCAATATGAAACCTAAGGATCTATATCACTTACGGAAGAATGCTTAAAAGATCTTTAAAATTAGAATATGTTTTAAATGTTATGCACCATTTGATTTTATATATACTTATGAAATTTTTATAAGAGTTTAAGCATTAGCTGCTGGGTCACTACTTTATGCGGCCTCTAGGTGTAGTGTAGGTTTGTGTACTCATCGACAGTGTAAAGGTACATACTCAATGCTGTGTTTGTTAATATTTCGCCTGAACAGCCAAATTGGGTTCTCAAATTTTAAAAATTTTTTGGGGGAGTTCATATCATAAGGGCTGTACTCTACTCATGTTAATACTGAAAAAAATATGTCATTAAAAACAAAATACAGTAAACAAAATAATATGTACCTATTGTTTAGAAGTTGTTTTTTAATATTATTTCCTGCGTTTACAGGCAAATTTTTGTACAGAGCTATAATCAAGGATCTATGTTTTTTTATTTACGAGTGGTATTTTGAACCTGAATAGTTTCTTTTTTTGTGCTTTGTAAGTTTATAATAAGCTTTAGGAACTGAAGTCTACTCTGCAGCATTTCTTGATTGTTATATCTATCATTTATTTTATCTTTTATCTAGTATAACTATTACTGCATATTTCTGTTACAGTTTTCGTACAAAGGCTATGAAAAATAATGATATTGCGACCCAGCTCAAAATAGAAGAGATTCTGAAATATTGGCTAAACTATGCTCCATTACAGATACTAAATCAGCAAAAGAAAAAGTAGAATTGTCTTTAGTTGAAACATTAAATGTTTAAGAATTTTCTCAGTAAATCTTTATTGACCATCTATATATTGGACTATTTGTCTATTTTATACTCAATTTGTCAACTTAGGATCCAAGATTTTTTCATTCATAGTCATAATTTTACCTACATTTAAATATAAAACACTTTTCAATATGGTAAACATTGACTGAACAGTACAAAAATTAAGAACAATAAATTAGTTTAAATTATAAAATACACACAATAAATTAAACATAAAGGTAACAAATTAATTTAAATAGTTTCATTTCAAACTGTTTAAAATAAATTGTTACATGCCACACCAAAAACCTGAAAGTTAAATAATTCAATTTTTTTTTGAAAAAGTAGAATTGTCTTTAGTCGAAACATTAAAATGTTAAAGAATTTTCAGAGACATTAAATCTTTATTGACCATCTATATTGGACTTTTTATCTATTTTATACTCAATTTGTCAACTTAGGATCTAAGATTGTTTCATTCATAGTCATAATTTTACCTACATTTAAATATAAAACACTTTTAAATATGGTAAACATTGAGGAACAGTACAAAAGTTAAGAACAATAAATTAGTTTAAATTATAAAAAATACACACAATAAATTAAACATAAAGGTAACAAATTAATTTAAATATTTTCATTTCAAACGGTTTAAAATAAATTGTTATATGCCACACCAAAAACCTGAAAGTAAGTCATTCTAGTTTTGTTGAAAAAGTAGAATTGTCTTTAGTCAAAACATTAAAATGTTTAAGAATTTTTAGGGTCAGTAAATCTATATTGGACTTTTTATCTATTTTATACTCAATTTGTTATCTTAGGATCTAAGATTGTTTCATTCATAGTCATAATGTTACCTACATATAAACATAAAACACATTTAATATAGTAAACATTTAGTGAACAGTACAATAGTTAAGCAGTTTAGTTAAGCACAATAAATTAGTTTAAATTATAAAAATACACACAATAAATTAAACATAAAGGTAACAAATTAATTTCAATATTTTCATTTCAAACTGTTTAAAATAAATTGTTACATTCCACACCAAAAACCTGAAAGTGAAATAATTCTAGTTTTGTTGAAAAAGTAGAATTGTCTTTAGTCGAAACATTAAAATGTTTAAGAATTTTCAGGGTCAGTAAATATATATTGGAATTTTTATCTATTTTATACTCAATTTGTTATCTTAGGATCTAAGATTGTTTCATTCATAGTCATAATTTTACCTACATTTACACATAAAACACATTTAAATATGGTAAACATTTAGTGAACAGTACAGAATAAATTAACAGTTAAGCACAATAAATTAGTTTCAATTATTAAAAAAAACACACAATAAATTAAATATAAAAGTAACAAATTAATTTAAATATTGTTATTTCAAACTGTTTAAAATAAATTATTATATGCCACACCAAAAACCTGAAAGTAAATTAATAAGAATAGAAGAGGCATTCTACAATGGCAAAGTCAAAACGTAGTTTTCTTGAAATCTAATGTCTTATTTTATTTATTGCCCACATAATTTTACAAAAAATAGCAAGGGTATGAAATAGGTGATACTTTCGTAAATGAAAATAACAAATTCTAAACAAACACATATTAATTGTATAAGTACAAATTTCTATCTTAATAATAACACAATTTAAAGCAAGTATCGTACAGTAGTTATTTTTTAACAAGGTCATAAAGTTTATATATGTTTTCTGTACATTTCACCAATTGCATTAACACATATTTTAGAATCCGAAAGTAAGATAACATATTCCAATATTGAGTAAAAGCTATTGTGATAAATTATTAATTTATTCTTTAGTTTAACTGTATTCATTAGATAGAATAGACATTTGGAATTAGGCTGTAATAAGGTTTTTCAGATTATAGACTTTATATTTTTTTCAGCTTAAATTATGTCTATTTAAAGCACCAATTAGACCTATGTTGTTTATACATTTACAGAAATATGAGTTCTTCACCTTCATTAAAAAAATATTGAAGGTAATAAATTATGTCTATTGTAATAAAATATGTTTTATAGAATATAGTTTAATTATTTTGTATTCCCATGTTCCTTTAAAGCTAATTCGGAGGCTTAAATTTAATAACTTATTTCTTTATGTGCTGATCCAAGTTTTTATTCATGTTCTTTGTTTGATGAGTCAGAAAAAATATAACGTTTACTTTTGTGCTTTTTTAAATTTATCTTATTACATCTTTATCTTTAAAATTTATCTTAATATATATTTTGGAATAAAACAAGTAATAAAATGTTGGTTTTAAGAAAGTAATACATACAAAATGCATGATATGTTTGTGTTTGCCTAACTGAACCGAATATGTCACATAAATACCTTTAATAGGTATGTTATATGGTATGGATTTGTTACATAAATGCCTCAACAATAGGCAAACGTGTGTCATCGCTTAAACAGTGGCTAAAGAAAGGATTGTAAACAATAATAATGCTAAACAAAGGTATTTATATAATACAAAATTACTATAGCCTATATTTTGTGAAAATCTTAAACTTTAACTAATTATAGTATTGTCAAATTTTATTTGTTTGACTTTTTTTATTATACAATATATTTATCAGGGCTATAGATGATCTAAATTAAAGACTGACTTTAATAAATATACTGCAAAAAGTAAAGGTGCATATGTATTTTGAATTATGTATAGGCCTCATTTATTTAAAAAAAATTGCTATCAAGGAAGATTTTATAAAAACGAACTGATGTAGGCCTACATTAAAATCATTAAATGTTTCTTTTATCAATGAAATTAGTGTATTGAATTAAAATGTTCTTTCTTTATGGTAGTAAAATGACTAATAAATGGTTGATTATTCCTTGGCGAATAAATATAACATATACAGCACTTAATTGGAGGATGTAATTATACGAATGAGAAAATGCAATGTCTTTCCTGTTTAAGCGTATTTTGGCAGATATTTTTTTCAAAATACGACAAATTTGAAAGCACTCTTTCCCATTTTAGATAATCATTCGGCAATAATTTGTATCTAGGTTATTTTTATTGACTGGAATAATTTTGTACTTTTAGTAGTCATTTTACCATTCTAATGGTCGTAATTTTAACATTTTAGTGTAACGTCTATTTCCCGTTCTGGATCACGTCTTTTTAGCGTGCTGGAAGAACGTATATTTGACGTTTTGAAATAACGACTTTTTACCGTTATGGAGTAACGTCTATTTCTCGTTATAGAACAACGTCTTTTTACCGTTGTACAGTAACGTCACATTTCCTAGTTTTCAACGAGTTTTTAGCTAAAATATGACGTCTTAAGATGACGAGAATCAAACGATGTATTTACGGCAACGCAACAACGAGGTTTAGACGTCTTTTTACCTAATCTTTAACTATTTTGCAACGTCTTTTTAACTATCTTATCGCTGTGACATTTGGGCGGAATATTGACGTACCGTTTAAACCGTTTCTTGACGTTTCGGCTAAACGTGTTTTCAACGGCAATATGACATGCTTGTGCTACGTGGGAATGGTTGTCACTATATTATTCAACACAATAGAGGAAATTAAAACGGGCAAACGTAGAACTTTGATAAAGACTTCCGGAGATAAATAGGTAGGGGTAGGTTAGATAAATTTTCTATTTCGATTTAAATATATTTCAGTCGAGAAATATTCGTTAGCCAACGATGACACGTCACAACAATGTTTGAAATTATTTGTGTTGTGTTAAATTATTTAAGTGTTTTATGTTGTGTTGTAAATGTGACTCGGTGAACAACTACGTGTGTTGTTTGTGACTTGAAAATGGAGTTTTGACTCCGAAACCGGTAGTCCCAACAAAAGAAAAAGGACAAAAAGGACTGTAGACGGACATTAAAGTATGTCAACCATTATATATAGTAAATGTTCAAGCCTAAAGCAGTCTGAAGCAGCCTAAATAAGACTCCAGACCACACAATGTAGACTTGCTTACCTCTACATTCATTTAGTTTAGTTATACTTACTGTAGCCCGTGCATCACTGAGGATGGCGACATTGTCGTTGAAACGCGTTTGAGGTTAATAAACGTATTTATTGTGAAATATTGTGTTCAGGTTTTGTTTTATCTAGTTACTTTCTCACACGTCAAGTTCATTGGTTATTTATATATTTAGTAATTTTTAAATGCTTGCAAAACGCACAAAAATAGGCTGCCACTTCTAGAGAAAGATAGAGAGAGAGGTCATAAGATTTTTTAAATCGTTAAAATACAAAGTACGTGGTACTTAACATTGTATACATAAAAAAATAAAAAACATTTACAAGTAACTTAGTAAACTTATTTTTCCAAAACGTCTGTTAAAAATACAAAAAAATAAACCAGTTATTACATTCTGGCACTTTAACAACTAACTGCAGAACTTTCTAAAGCTTAAACTACATAATACAATACATTACCGCTCAAATAAATTCTTATCCTTTTAAAAGTGTTATAAATTGAAAAGTTAGTTTAGTTAGTTCGTAAATTACATTTTCACCACACTACGATGTTTTCAGCTATTTTCGGAAAGTCATTTGTAGGCCAAAAGTAGCTCTTTTCTGCCCTAGGGCCGTAAAGTCAGCTGTTCGTTTATTCAATTAAAATATGAACGTATATCTCAACACAATTTCGTTATGAAATAGGCCCATATGGCAAATGATTCAATAGGTATTGCCGAAAGACTAGTGGTACACACATAATTGTTATTTTCACCGTTGCCTAGCAACCAGTTATTATTGTTGCTGCTTATAGGAGCCATAACCTCAAAGTTGTATTGTGTTATTTACGTTTTTTACTGTGCATTTTTAACCTCATGTGTTAGGCTGTTTTCAAACTACACTGAGGTAAAGCTGTACTTTCCATAGCTAGCTAGTTTATAACCTCAAAGTTTCATTTTCATGTGTGCTAAATAAATATTCTTTTTTAATTTTATATAGTGTTTGATTGTGTAGTGTGGTGAAAAATAGCGTTCGCACCACGGCCGAAAGGGTTTTGCAGCTCTCGATCGTTTCCCTAGGTGCGAAATATACTGTTATCTGTCGCACGCCTACTGTAAAGAAATGTAGCAAAATAGTTCCCATTTTTCTAAAAGTGGAAAAGACGCGCTTTAAAATTACTGAAGGATCGATTAAGAAAACAAATTTGAAGATCTTTCAGAGGTATTACAAGTTTGTCATATAAATGACTCACAAGGAGTCTGTTGCGATTTATTTTAATATCTATAACAAGTTAGGTATCGTATTTTTGGATGAAGTAAAATATACGAACACGCGGTACGCGTCCTAAACTAAGACACTTGCGTTCTTGATTTCGTCGTGGATTTCTTCTTCTTCATTGTTTCACACACGTACTAATATAAACAGTACGATTAATGTAACAGCTGTTCGTAAAAGAAGAAGAAATCAACGAAATAAAATTTGCCGTGGTAAATTAAAAGGCTTAACCTCAACAACTCTATGGATTTAGTCACGTCACGCTGCCGATTAAATGTACATTGAATTTCCTAATTTTGTAGCTTATATTAAGTTAGTGTACTTGGCGATACCTCTAAAATGGACATAGTGCTTTATATTTTTTAAATGTCTAAATTTGCTAGCTTGGTTGCTATGGTAACGAATATAAATGCATTAAAGAACGTGCTTTCGTTCATTATGGGCCCAAAATAAAATTAAACTGTAGACAATTATGTTTATGTTATTTTTAATTTCTTAGATTTTTTTAGATTTAATTTTAAATAGGACAAGACAAAAATAATTATCAAATTTCGGATTAAACAAATATAACTAACGATTACATTCATGACAGTTTTCACTTCTGCTTTCATTTTTAAGGGGAGGACACCCCAATCCCCCCCCCCCGTCCTAGGTCCACCACTGCATCTTCCAGCAAGTGTTTGGTAACCACGGTAACACAATTTCTTGCTATTTAATAAATTAGCGTTAAAACCACTAGAAGGTAATTAACCGAGCTTTTCCCTAACGTGTCTTTGTTCATTCTTTATAAATTAAAATCTAATAAATAAATCATTAACTCTTTCGGTTTTGACGATTTTCGCAAAACTTTCTAAAGTATTTTCCTTAAGTCTATAACAACTTTAAGATCAAAACTTTCTAACGGCAGAACTCATCTCTTATGCCCGGATTTGTGATTACTTATTGAGATTCAAAAGCACATAGCTGTGATTAAAACATCACATTTCTTGAACTTACCCTTCTTGGCAACTTTTATTAAGTGTTCCACAAAATTGGAGACCTACCAAGCACTCTGGCGGCAATAAAGTAAACTACACAGTTAAGGGTAAAGTATTTCAAGTTTTTATGCCCTTACAGGAAACTAAATGTATAAACTTTATTAGGGGATGGAGTGTGTACACACTATCGGATTGAATTGAAACTTTGCTGCAGGTAATGGGTAAGGTTAAGTGGGCTATGTGTGTATGTGGGTTATGTATGCAGCTAGTATTGAAAGGCGTTGAAAGGATAACTTAAGCAAAATTTAATTTCGTACATTTGTGTAAACCAATGAGATAAACTCTTGAAGAGTGTCATGAATTTATCTTAAACCGTTCGTGAGCTAATAATTGTTTTCAAAACTCACATTCAGAAAGACAATTTTTAAACTAAGCATGATAGGTTATAATTTAACATTTTCTAGTTTTTACCTGCTGAATAACAACATGTTAGGGTACAAATACACAGACAGCGACGCGACGCGATGCGATGCAATGCGACGCAACGCGAGCGACTAAACGCGACATCTAAACACATAGAGGGCGATGCGACGCGGAGCAACTTGGAACTACAACCAACAGGAACAGAGTAACCTGTTTGCACAATGGCGCTGTCTAAAATAGACCGTGCTGTACTTCTTTGTGACAAGCCCTTATTTAAATTAAATACTTTGCAGTGGGGTGTTAAGAGGGAATGTATAAATGATTTATGTCAAGGGAGGGAATTTTATGGAGAGTATCACCATTTATTTTCCGTATTAAGGAAGAACGAAACTTTTGTACATTTTTTGTAAATTTGAAAAAAAATATATATAAAAAATGTTTTCTACTTTTTAAGAAAGCCTAAAGTTGAACTTTTACCTTTCGTAACTGAACATTTTTTGTTTCTTGAGCTAAAAACTTTGTAAATTTTAAATCTATCATTGTTTTACTGCCATATATAAATTCTTTGAACCTTTCTCTATAAAAAAAGCTACGGAATACTTTTGGATTGGGGTTCATTTACTATTTTTGGAGATTTTTTAAAAAAATGCTTGCAAACGTCAAAAATTCCATTTTCTAAAAAAACTAAACTTACTTGTACTTGATAGAGCAGCTACTTGTCTCCCACTCCTCTGTTCCTGTGATGTATGTGTTTTGATTAACAAATTGGTTGTTTTGAAAACACCTCATTAATTAACAACACACCATCCATCTCGGCTACTGAACACACACTGCTGTCGTGCTATCGCTTCTAGTCGCTTGAAAAAATCAAACTGATTTGTTTCAGAGGTTGTCGCGCCTCTTCGGGCGTGTGTTTTATGCCATATGTTAATACGTATTTGATAGTATCGCGTCGCGCCGCGTTGCATCGCATCGCTGCCTGTGTATTTGTACCCTTAAAGATTGGTAGAATGGTTGCGAAGGGGAAGTACGATATTAACAATATTCTGCAAGTCCCGCTGCAACAAGATTGCGAACTTTGTTGAAATTAATTACATTAAAGTGAATATTACTTAAAAGTTAAAAAAATAAGAAAATATCAAATTAAATCCCATTTCTTCTAGCAATTTTCCTTAGCTATTTTCTTTGATTACATTAAATTATTTTGAAGGCATCTTTAAATCATTTTAATTTAATGACGTGGTGACCTAACGAAGAAGAGATTTAGAATTGTTTGTTAAACAAAAAATATAGTAAAACATTTACATTTTCAACGAATTCTAACCTCAAAACATATCATATAGCATACATTAGTTCTAAAACAGTTGAAAATACGCGAGTAGGTACTTTAAATTTAGTATTTTTTAACTATTAAAAAGATATTTCACTATAATAATAACCCTAAACATTTTATACAATTACCGAGTTTAAAATCTCCACAGCATAGTTAGATAGGCCTAGATAACTTTTTTTTGTTTGTAAATAGTATATTTTTAATCTAAAATACAAATAATAGTCCATAATAACTATGATATGATACAAAAACCAATAATACTGTCTGGGTTTTCGTATACTATTATACAGACATGCAATACTATTTGTACATTAATCTGTTTTTTTATGTTCAAACTTTAAATTGTAGTATTTTTGATGTGTAACAAATGAATTAATCTGAACACATCTGAATGAATCTGTTATTTTTCACGGGTGCTCACGAGTATATAAAATAAAACAAACACTACTTTCCGTATTAATTTGACTAAGTTTTTGACCACCACAGTAAGGCTTCTGAAACTTACAAACCAATCAATTAATGTGGTACGATAAAAACCCAGGACATTCCCCCTTTAATTAAAAACATTGCCAACCTTCTAAAATAAAAATACCAAGTTTTCTCTCATAAAACTTATATTTAATTTCCTTGTTCTGTTTGAATACAGATGTTGGAAATACAATGTTTAATATTCAGTTGTATAGAAAGAGCAACATTTTAAGTAATAGATGAAATATATATTTTAATAATATCTCCCTTGTTTATCTAGTCTAATATTACGAAATATAGCACTCATATTATGCATTGTTTTTTTTTTATATATAAAAAATATAAATATACTTAAATACCTTAGTAAAAGTATGTAAAACATCCCAAGCCGGAGACCAGGTGACTGGACAGTCATGTCCCGTCAGCTTGAAAGTGAGCCACCCACCATTTGCTTTACTTCCGCCCTCCAACAATCAAACCACAGGTATGAAAATTGACCTGGACTTTAGCTGAGATTCGAACCCGATATCTTCTGATCAGGAAGATGGCACGCTATCCACTCGGCTAATGGATGTCTTTAAATAAACTGATAAATTAACAACACTTTAGTTCCTTTACTATCTCTACAAGTACAAGCAATGACGACTTTATCAACACCATCTAGGAGTGGTTGTAACAAGTTTTATTTGCATTTAATAAACCTAAATCTGTATATGTAAAGCACCAAACTCTCATCCTCTTTCGAAAAAACAAGGACTCGGAGTCAATAATTATGAAAACAATAAGTAAAAATATAAAAGGAGGGACGATTGAGTGTTTATGAAAAAGTATAAAGACTGAGAGAGAAATAAAGGTAAAGGAAGAAAGTGTCAGAAATGATACATATGTTACGTAAACAGAGGGTGGGGGATAGGTGTAAACAGAGGTTAAATATAAAAAAGAAAGACAGACAACTTAGTAGAGAGAGACGAAGCGAATGAGATAAACTTTACAACATTAAGAAGGACTGTCATGGTTTTACTTGATTACAACTGAGAGTAAAGTGTTCTTCCACATCCCTACAAGGGAAGTTAAACAACTCACCCCTATAAATGTCACCAACCCCGCACGAAGAAAGTGACAGTTGGATTTTCACTTCATGACACTCGGCTAAATTATCTGACTGCTGTCTAAGACTTACTACTCCATTAACTGTATTCTACCTCATACTATAATTAATTAACATTGGGTTTAAAAATATTGTACACAAGAAAAATGCATTCAAAAATGTTTGTTCATTTTTGAGTTTAACTAGTTGGATACCGCGATAAAACATTGCAGAATAATTGATAGTAATGAAAAAAATATTACTTCAAAAAATTAAGAGTAAAGTTTTTAGAATTAATTTGGGCTATATGTTTTAAGGTTAGAATGCTTTGAAAATCTATATCTTTTTACAATAATCTTTGCTTACTTTGTTCTTCAGAAGAAATTACTTGGCCTACAAAGAACTAACTATACATCAACTTATAAACTATCCCTAATACCCTATAACAAATCCCTATTACTAGGGATGTGCGGAAATAGTCAACTCTAGAGAACTGTTCTTAATTGTTCTGTTCTACATTTGGAACTGTTCTTTAAACCTGTTCTTAAAGAACAAATGAATTGGGATGAATATCACCAACAAAGTTTTGAATGCTCAGCAAATATGAAGTTTTATCTCGAATTGACAGTACCAATTGATACATATGGAAAATAGTTTGCTGATAACCGTTGGCAAAGAACAAATAAAATGATTGTAAACTGAAAAAAAAAAAGATTATATTCAACAAATAATAACATTTTCAAACTATTTGAACACTAAATCGTATAATGCAAACTGGGAGTGTAAAGAAAAAACAGAACAGATGGGAACAGCTAGGCTAGGCTTTTTTTTCTTACGCAGACTTCTCGGCCAAAAGATACTGTGGGACTCGATCCGCTCTCGCGCGGACCCAACTACCCACTAAACCATCCCCCTCTCCCCAAACTGCTCACAGGGGAGGTGTAACAGCGTCTAGGGAATATCCCTAAGGACTGTACGAGTCAATCTGAAACATCACTGAAAACATAGTTAGTGGTATGGCGGTTTTACATCACGGAACATGTTTACAGAACAGAAAAGGTTTAATTTCGTTGGCCTAAAAAGAACAGTGAGAACAGATAGTCTACTCCTATTGGTTAGTGTAGTAGTGACGTAATACATAGATCAGCTGAGGAAATAGATTAGTTGTCTTCTTATTGGTCGATGTGTGATCGGTACGTAGATGTAGAGAGCAAAAAACAGATAGCAGATATATACAGAGAACTGTTCTCTGAAAGAGCAGATTAGGAAACTGTTCCCGAACACTTGTTTTGTTCTTTCAGGCATATCTCTAATATTGACTATATAAAAAACTAAAAATTATATTTCAAACAATTTAATTTAAATTAATAAACAATTCGTTCACGCAGCTGAAACACTGATGTGAGTGAATTAAAAAAAAAAATAAGTTTATAAGTTTTAAGGTTTCAACCAACGATTTTTTGGGAAATTGATCTAAACATGATGACCTTGAATACCTACCCGCTTGTACGAAATATGTAAGTAGAATTCGTTTGCATATCCGCCTCCACTCACACACTGCTTATGTCCTTTGCGCTGCTTTGCGAGTTTGCAATTTGACCTTGTGGCCTGGGTTTTTCGAAAGCTTTGCTTCGTTCGCAGGGGATAAGTTTGCATCCCCTCACTCGGCCTCACGGTAAAATACCCTCTTGGATTTGAACACAGTACTTTTATTGTTTTACGTTTTTTGTATATTAGGTGATGTATAAAAACATAATGTACAGCATAATATCATGTATTAATGTTTTTAATAAAATCTGCAAAACACTTTCATTCTAACAAGAAAATCTAAAAAAAAATTACTTCCTGTCAAAAAAAAGTTATTCTGGTAGTTGGATTTTTTTTGCCAAAGAAATCGTCCAATCCGCTTACAAAACCAACGTGTGTACCAAATTTTGACCAAATCGGAAGTAAAATGCGGCCATTATAGTGCGAACACATACATACATTTAATGTTTATTGACACCCCCAAATTCTGTTGGTATATTCTGAGGACCATGATCGGTGATCATTAACCATTCCCGACCTTATGTCTTACCATACTTATATCACTACAATATTTCATCTTTCCTATAGAAATTCGCAAATATGTATCGAAATAGTTCAGTTTAAGCTCCAGGCATCCCTAGTATTTGTTTTTTATTGTATTATGGCATTGCATCCCCATCCCTTTGCACATTAGACATAACCTATACATAGCTGGTCTAAGGTGATTTTTTGTAAAAGATTTCCCTGAATGACGGAAGTACATGAAAGATTTTTCACATATGTCAGTCAGCCTTGGGGTTCTATATAAAAGATTAGATTCCCAGGTAGAAGCATTAATAAAAACCCTTACTTATTCCATTTGCATCCAGCTACATATCTTGCAGTGCTCGGTTTCCAGGTAATAATAACTAAGAATTTATTCAATCCTTGAAGTTTGCTCAAGGAAAACAAACATCTTCCTAAAGAATATTTCTAATCCACTCAATCTAGTAATTAAATAAACACATTGCTAAAAATAAAACTGAAAATTTTATTTTATATAGTACATTTTGTTTTAAGTGCAAACTGACTATAATGAAGTAACAGTTTTAGCTACTTAAGCCTCATAAAAACACGTACTTTTAAAATTTAAACACAACAATTAATTTTAAAGTTATTTTAGTTAAAAATTCAATATTAAATACGATTGTTTTTGTTATTTTAACATAATATATTATGTATTTGATAATTATTATTATTAACGAATTTGTATGGAATAGATAAGCTATTGCCGTGACTCTTATGGTGAGATCTAAGGTCGGGAGTGGTCAATGAGCACCGACCATAGTCCACAGAACACATTTTGGATTTGGAACACATACATATATATATATATGAATTCATGTGATCGCACTCTAACGGCCGCACTTTACGTCCAGTCAGGTCCAAATTTGGTACATGTTGGTTTTGTTAGAAGCTCAGACGAGTACGATATCGATAAAATCCGACAACCGGAACAAGGTTTTACAGAATTTTTCGTACTAAAATGAAACTTTTTAGTTGTTTATCTAAAACAATAAACACAACAGATTATTTAGAACAGTTTATGTTTTACGCGACCTTACAGACCCCGGTTTCCCCAAAAACGATTAAAACGTAAAATACCATACAAGTACCCGGTCCATACCCACGTGAAGGATTTGAACGTGTTGGCAGCTTCTGGTCCGAGGCCGACGGCCAGGATGCAAACTGGCAATTAGTCTTGACTAGGCCATTATTCCAAAATCGTTTGTAAAACATATCAACTTAATTTTGGAAATTCGCTCAACTCACTTCAGCGGTTTAGATCTTGTCTTCTGCAAGCGAAGCGAAGTAGTATATAATCCGAGGCCGTAAGGTCAAATCATGTTTTCCTTTGCGAATGGAAGGAAGCAGCGCAAACGTAAGGAGCAAAACAAATCTACAAATTTAGCGCCTTCATTACTCAAATTACTCGAATAGTTGGTTGAAACCATAAAACTAAAACTAAAAAAAAGTGTTTGCTCATAATTTACTCAGGTCTAACTTTACTCAGGTGTGTCTATTCCTTTCTCGAGGAAGAATTTTACCTTTACGTAAGAAATTAAACTTTTATCCGTGACAAGAAAATGTAAACTACTGAATAAATAAAATCCTTGAATTTATTAATTTACATTTAATTAAACTTAAGAGGTGAATTTGTAATGGTAAATAAGCCACGCATGAATTAGCAGACACAAAGTTAAGCGCGGTTGACTCTATCAGATATTAACTCGTACACTTAAACATTGAATAAGGTAATCCATTATACAGAACTGTTGAAGTGGAAGTTTGTATAACTTTATAACACTATCTCCGTTTCACGAGTGCGTGTGTGTTTGTATTCCAGGTAAACTGAAACAATGCTACAGTAATGTGAAACCTTTGCAAGTTGGGGTAAATGTCAAGAGACTTGAATCCATGTCTGTTTCTGTCAGGCGTTAAAGTCTCTAGTGACGTCAAGGTATAATGCATACAAACATAATACAACTCACCGAGACTTACGATCGCCTGCTTTTATCGTCGCATTTTACTTGGACATCTTGAAATTGAGAAAATAATATGTAGGTATTGCTATAACATTATGTAAAGTTTAAAATGTTATTGATTTTGATGAAAGAAGAAGAAGAAGAACTAGTAATGTGTATAATTTTGTACAATTTTTATTCTGAATTCCGACTGATAAGTCAGTTTAATATATTTTAAAGAATAAAAGTTAGTTTTTTCCCATTTCGTTTTTACCTTAAATAATAACTAATATTAATTTAAATAATTTCGTTTTAAAATATTGTCTAATTCATTATTTGCTAACGTATAGTTTAAATTATAATTATTGTATTATATTGAATAAAATGTGATAATTTAGTGCAGCTCGCTAATAAAACGCTGATAGTCAGTATTTATGTTTTGCAAAAATGGGGAAAACATTAAAAATATTTCGAAAATCTCAATATACAAGTTATCTCTCTATTATATAAAACAATTTTTCTACTTCTTCTTCTCATAATTATAAAGTAATAAGAATAAAATAAATAAGTAACCCACAAGCGACCGCTGCCAAGGGAACCAACAAAGCGAACACTGCCAAAGGAACCAACCAAGCGACCATTGCCAAGGGAACCATCAAAACGACCACTGCTAAGAGAACCAACAAAGCGACCACTGCCAGGGGAACCAACAAAGCGATCACTGCCAAGAGAACCAACAAAGCGACCACTGCCAGGGGAACCAACAAAGCGACCACTGCCAAGGGAACCAACAAAGCGACCGCTGCCA